>JAMPIV010007649.1:107500-141378 GCA_024509875.1 Oreohelix idahoensis | reverse complement strand
CATATCTAGCATCTGGAAGGCTTCCAATCTAAGGGGGACTCCTGTCACGTAGTCCTTTTAGATCTGTAATGACCTACATCTTCTTCCGATTATTCCTCAACCCATATCCTTTTATTTTATTAATCTTTCCGACTTGTTTTTTTTCCTGTATTGTTACGCTTCACTCGTTGCGAAAAATATTTTCTTCATATTCCTCAACCTTTACTTTTGTTTTCTCATACTGATACGTAATTCTATACTAGAGTCAGAGACGAACTGAGATTGCTTCATACTTAACATATAGGGCCGCTATCGTCTGCAAAATTTCAACCGGTCAAAGGCATTCCCGGCTGAATTCTCGCGAAGTGTAAAATCGCTACCTGACACGGACACTCACGTTGGTCATTCGAAACTTAGTCTAAAACTGCCAACCACCCTTTCGCCCAGAGCAAAACGGTTTGTCTGAGATTTGAAAACTGACACCGACACTGGTCATAGGTTGCATTACACATGTTAGTGTACACTTAATCGTTTTAAACGCCGGAAGGAGATCATTACGTTCTAACGAAATATTAGTTTCACCTTTGTCTGGTTTAAAAATATTAAACCTAAGTTAAACTTTAATTCATTCTTCCTCGTATAAATCGCAGTAACAAGTGGTTCCGAAGATAGAGCTGTAAAAGCGAAGTTTCTTATTGTTGCGACAATTGTCGAACTTCTAGATCTTCCATAAATAATAAGCGTATAATTCATAAATTGTGCGATAACCTGTAGTGCTTGTTTGAGGTAATTATATTCATAGATCCATATTTTGTGAAGTGATAATGTGTTTACTCGCTATTTCATTCTAAACTATATTCTTGTCAAGTGCATAATTTATTGTTTTCGGAGTTATTTTTCTAGTGACGCATACATTGAAATACATAATAAAATATATCTTTAAGCTTACTAAAACTAGTAGCTATAAGGAATTTAAATTTAATCGGCTAATACTCATCAGTCGAGAATATTTTAATATACAAACTTATAATAATGTCTAAATGCGACATCAGGTGAATAGTGGACGAATACGCACCATAATTCCTATTTCCTGATGACGATTTTATATAACATATTTTTCACCGGAAGTTTAAATAAGAAGTCAAGCTAGCTTGCCGTTTAAATTGTAAGTATAATTGAGTACATAATAAGTAAAGTTATTTGATATGTTTTCTTTTCTTTATATAGTGAAAACGGAGGTACCCAACTTGCCCAGCGTTTAGTAAGCCTGAGAGAACATATTTGTGAGAATCATTAGACATTTCACTATCTTTTTACCACGTGGTTTTGTTTTGGTTTCATGTAACACTGTCTACAGTGCATTAAACCATCAAGAGAAGACAGAATAGCAATCCCACTAAAACGGTTTTCTAAAGAACTAAAAATAATATGGGCTTTTGAGACCATTTCATATTGGCTCCACAAATTTACATGAACATGGCAACCTGGCGGCGAGAAGATTACAAGACTATCGTTAACATCTCCGACAGAGATTTGAGACTAAAATTGTGGTGACCAAATATAGTACCTGCCTGAAAGAAGACACCGGATCTGACATTCCTTAAAGTCCTAGAACCCAATAGCTAATGACATTGTGCTCTGCTAACTTTTGTGCCTGACAAACGTTCTGTGACTTAATCTGACATTCCGGTAAAATAAGTTTTGAACACCCATGGAAGCGTTTCCTCCCTGAGACAGAGATGTTCAGTACGGACTTTTGGAACTGGGGGTTTCTTGGTCGATGACGGGCTAGTTTTCGGGTCCTGTGCGAAATCCGAGAAAGTATTATGTTCTCCAGAGGCAGCGACAAAGTTGTGAGTATATATTTGAAAAGCCATGGCTGAATGCATGAGAAACATTGTAAGAGTGTATTTTAACCGTGTATGTTATTTCACCACAATTGCTGTCGTAACATTTTTTTAATCTGCAGGATTTGTTACAAAAAGGCTAGAGTTTTCTTTTTTTCTCTTAGCTAAATCAATTTATATCCAACTCTGTTCAGAATACAGTTACGAAAATAAGAATCCGGCATAGAACTCAACCGACGGTCTATAACCTTTTGGTGCCATCACTGTTCGCTTTACGGCGTGGGCTAAACCGATAGTTAATATCATCACGGGGCTATCATCCTGTTAATTAATCCATTGATTCTTTTATTCATTTGTATCTTCCTTTAATGTATTTTTTGGTGTTTGAGAAATTTTGATATGATAATTAAAAATTTCTCTGGAACTACAACGCATCGTTTGGGTCCACTCGATCCCAAATATACCTTATAATCATTGTTATAGAGGTTCCCCCGTAATGTGTTGTTAACTGTCGTCACAGTATGTGCGTGCCCGAGATAGATAGAAATATACTGTATTATAGTATATCTGGGTGTAAACTGTCGACTACTTTAGATCTGTCGTAGAAGAATAGGTGAGAGAAGCACGGGGAAGCATTTTTCCGCTCTTCCTGAGACAGCATCTATCATTACTATCTTATAGCATCTCACCTCGTGGATATCTATTTCCTTTTCCAAACTCACCCTGGACTCTCACTCATTCCAACCTATTCATAAGGGACCTACCTAAGTCCTTAATTAACTCCATATCGAAAAAATCTACGACAAGTATTGGAAAATGAAATGAGTGTTAAAATCCCTCTCAGATACCAGCATGGAGGCACATTCTATGGCAACATCAAGCAGCAATTCTGAAGTCTTGCTTTCTTTAAAATTCTGGAATCTTTAGAATTCTCTAGCTGAAGGACCAATCACAAAATGCAGACACCGAGACAGTGGAAGCAGACAATATTGCAAATAAGAAGCAAGAACAAGAATTTGTTTTTAATGTTGTGAGTACATATTGGGCATGGAGCAATGGTATCTTTCTACTATTGAGCCTTTGGATGACGGATGTTGTTGCACAACATTTCACATAGTCACAGTTCTATCAAAATGAGGAAGGGAGCTTAAAAACATGCGGAGATCTGTAATGGGTCCCCATGTTGTCCAACTGCGCACGTCAGTGATAACTTTGAAAAGATTTGAAGCCAGTAGCAAAGGAAATACTACCAGATGTTGATTACAAGGCAGCTCAAGTCGTAAACATAATCCGAAAGAAAGGTAACCCAGTGAAGGAGAATGCACCAGAAGTATATCTGAAATGCCAGAGATAAATTTCGTATCACCACTCTTTACCACAGTTTGTTACAAATCTAAATCGCAGATGAGAAAAAGGAATGTATACAAAGAAATACGACAAGAGTTTTTCTTTCTAAGATGTGCAAATAGATGCCACTTGCATTATACGACTGAAACTGAAAGGTACTCTCCAGTGTTGTCCAAAAGCAATTGAGGTGCTTACCCCTGAAGACAGAACCTAATTTTTTCTCTGCAGAGATGTGACGAATCCACGTCGACAAACTCTCCTAAATAGTTAAATCCTGATTAAAAGGTATCACAAAACGGACTTTTTAATCACTCCCATATTAAGTCTCTTGAAGACCTGTCATCTAAATTTCACCAATCTTTCCATAGTTTAATTTAAACATAACCTGTGCAAGTCTATGCACTACTACATTTGGTTGCAACATGTTTAAAACGTAACAAACATAGTTGATTAGTGTAATACAGGTATTGAAAGTAACGTAAAGCACGACTAATTCATAGTATATGATATTATAATATATATATATATATAATATATATATATATAGATATTTTTAATCATAATATTTATATATAATATATAATATAGATATATATATATAAAGATATATAATATATATCTACTGCTCAAAAAAAATTAAGGCCACGTTCAATTTTTGGGTCATTTCAACTATGCTGTTTTTTTTAAAACCTGAACACTCAGCTCAAAAAATTTTGCGCATTTTTTGCATGCGTAACAATTTTTTGTTTAAGCTGACAATAAATCAAATCTTTGTTACGTGTTGTACATCCAGAGGTCAATCAAAATGCACGTATGGAAAGGAAAGAATGCATTTTAAAATGCTTCCTCTTCCTATGGCCAAGCCTGGTGATATCATTTCTGAAATTTGTCTTTTCCGTGCAGTCGTGGACTAAGTAAAACAACATTTCACCCACTTTTCGGAAGGAAAACGGGGCAATGGGGTTGTTTTGTAAACATTTACCAGGTTTAGCCATGGCTCAGCGATACGACGGCTTGACCAATGTTGACAGATGAGAGCGATGGCAATGGGCTGCAGGAATGATGTAGGGCAGCGAGAAGTTGCTAGGAGATTAGGAGTTGCCCACTCGTCCATACAAACTCAGCGTGATCGTTATAGATGCAACCGCAGTGTCGCAGAACAACGCAGGTCAGGACGTCCCAAGGTCTACCACAAGACGGCAAAGACACGCTGAGCCATGTGCTAAAATGGTAAATGTTTTACAAACATACCCATTGCCCGTTCCTTCCGAAAGTGGGTGAAATGTGTTCACTATAGTCACGACATTGCCCACGTGAAAAGCAAATTTCCAGCAATGTTTATCAACAGGCTTGGCCATAGGAAGCAATTTTCAAACATGCATTATTTTCCCTTTCCACCACGTGCTTTTGATTGACCTTGGAGGTACACACCGTAACACAGATTTTGATTTATTGTCAGATTAACAAACATTGTTTAAGCATGCAACAAAATGCAGCAAAACTTTTTTGACTGAGTGTTCAGGTTTTTAAAAAAAAACAGCATAGTTGAATGACTAATACCTAAAAATTGGAAAGTGGCCTTTAACTTTTTTTGAGCATTAAATGTATATATATATATTTATAATATATATATTTACCTCTAAACATAGCTTTATTCATTATAAGAAGAAATTCGTTGAATTATCTTAGCTGGGGGCTTGAACGGACTAAAAACCAATGCATAAATTCTTCACAAAAAGGCGACGGATCAGAATAAGTTAACAATTGTTCAGCCTAATGCAACATTGTTCTTGACTTCTGAAAATATTTCTTGTGAAAAGTTACCTTACGGTAGAAGCGTTCATGTACCTCTATCTACATCTCTGACAAGGAGTAATTTTGTGCGAAGGTAAGACACCTTTGACGATCCATTTAGCTACTCGGAGTTTGATTTGGATTATATGTTGAACCACTTACCTGGCAAAGCAGGGGAGCAATCCTAGACAGATAACAAGAGGATTTAACAGGAAATAGTCTATCAGTAGTTCACCATCAAGACAAAGACAGTAAATATCTATTCAGAGTTCACCATCAAACTAAAGGAAAAGGAAATTGACTATCAGAGAGTTCACCATCAAGACAAGAACAGGAAATAGGTCTATCAAGTCACACATCAAGACAAGAGACAGAGAAATATCTATCAGAGTTCAATCAACAAGAATCAAAGACAGAAACTTGGAGACACTGCAGATGCAGCCTGATCTTCGATGTGGATATGCTATGTGATGATTAAGATGAGTCCCGAAAAAGACGTGTAGCACACAATATAAAGTGCCCTTGATTTGTTCTTCGAACTTGGCGAATTTTTTGTACAAAATATGGAATTTTGTCTTCACGGTCCAGCACTTTTAGTGGTTCCATTCACAGACGAGGGACAAAGTAGAGCTAAATCAAATTTAACAAAATTAACGTGTAAATAGGGGTCGGTAGTAAAGTGATTCTGTTCTTGTCCTTCGATCACAAGGTTAATTATAGCGTTCTCGCATCGAAGGGAAGGCGAGAACTAATTTTAAAGTTAAGAAATTCGAATTAGCATTTCGCATTTAAAAGCGGGGCTATTCCAGCATGTAGTCAACATAATCATTTGAATCTAATATTTCTAAAAAGATCACCACACTCCTTTGCTTTTGCGCCGGAGTTGAGTATAAAGCCATGTCAAATTTCACGATTCATATTACGTCCTCAAATTAGGCATGACTAATCGCCTCAGCTGTGCCCACTTTGTTGTCATCATTGTCGTCGATGACGCATCGAAAATAGAAACAGAAAAACATTAAAAATCCTGTCACCAACCTCAATGGCAGATGGATTATGTCTGATAATAACAGATTGAAAGCTATCTAACTATAATTAGATAACGAAACATATGATATACGTTTTTGGCAATATGTGGGTTGAAGAAGACATTATTTTTCTGCTTTACTCTTTTGAAATTGCTTTCGTTCTTCTATTGCCGTCTTATTGTCTCTTGATATAAACTTTTTCTGAATTGTCATTATCTTCTAGTTATCTTATTGGTCCGTCTTATTCCCTTTCTTCGTCCCATCACACCTAAGCTTCTTCCTATTCTTTCGTTTCTTTTTGGCTTCATCAGCTTCTCTTTTTTTCTTCCTCTTTGTCACTTTTTTAACCGCTTCCTCTTCGTTTTTTTCTCCCTCTTTCTCCTCGTCTTCTTCTGCGCCATCGTCGCACTTTGCTTTCTTATTCGTTCTCGTCTTCTTCCCGATCTCCGTAGTTATTTGTCTTCCCTTCTTCCCATTATTCTTTTTTTTCCCGGTAAAGCCTCTGAGTATCCTCTTTTATTCTTTTTTTCTAACGATTTTCTTTATTTAATACCCTCAATCTTCTTCCTTGGTCGGGCTGGATTGGGGAAACGTGGTCACTGTAAAAACGCTCTATTATCATTTTTCATTAAACTTTGTATCATAACCAAGTCATAACTGTCATGTTTCACTAAACATCAACATCTCAAATAATTATTATCTGTTGTTGCTTCAGAACGTTATATAATACATATTTTTTGTTGTTATAATTTAAGACAGCGCATCACGTGGATATGGTTGCCCCTCGCGTCCTCATCTGCTTGCGCATTTAATTGCCGTTGCCATATGGGACCAGAAACAACTCCAGAACGTAGCGCTACTGTGTTCTACAGAAAAAATGTTATTAATTAACAATGCAATGTAGTCACTACCTGTAACTCAAATTTTTAGTTGAATTAGCTTATCTATTTTCGACTTTTCTGTCGAACTCATGACCAACCAAAGAACGGCTAACACGACGACCAAAAAATTTGGTCCTCCATTTGTAGCCAATAACACTGGAATTGGTTGTGGCCAAATTTTCAGAACGACCACGTTGCCACCCACTGAATTAGGAAAAAAAAAACTCCAACGACGTACCTAAAAAACACCTAGATAACACTCACATTTTGAATTTTGTGCTAACTTTACGGTTTTGGGGTTACTTTGGCAAAAAACAGAAGATTAGGTCTTTTTTTTTTACAGACATAACCTATACTAACGAAAAAGAAAATTGTCACCTAACAACCAAAATAAAAAATAACCCCCCTAGATCCTAGGAAACACAGGTAGGATGGCAACAGACGCCAACACCATAACGCTGAACCTGTTAAGCTATGGACTAACATGCAGCGTTTCCTGAATAAATCTGTGTTTTCCTCAGAACCTAGTTGTTCTCTACTAAAGTTCTTAAAAACTTCCACATTTTTTTGTCAACACTATCAAATTTGGCAGAATACATTCCATAGGATAATAAAACTTCGGTCAGATATCCGACTTTGGATATACTGTATTTTCAAACTTCTGATTTATTGCAAATAATGTTGCACATTTTTGCAAAAACTGGTGATTATGTTTAGATTCAAACTTTAAAATTCTGTATCTCACAATCCTACATGATGCGAAAGACATCTCAAACAGATTGGCAGATTATGTAAAAGAACTATTTGAGGACAACAGAGGTAAAAAACCATAACCAGATTCCAATGAAGGCCCCCCAAACATTCTCAATCAGAAGTAGAGAATGCCATACATATGATACAAAAAGGAAAATCAGCAGGCATGGATAACATAAAAAATTGAAATGATAGAAGCCCTGGGAAGAGTTTTGGTATAGATACAATCACTAATCTATGCAACTCATACATAAAATACAGGGAAGTATTTACCACACAACATGAAGATATCAGTTTTATATAACATTGCCCAAAAAACCTAATGCAACAGAATGTTCAGACTTCAGAACAATCAGCCTGATGAGTCACGCAATTAAGATACTGCTCAAAATCATACAGGAAAGAATAAAAAGTAAGGTAGACAGCAAAATCTAAGAAGAACTGTTTGGTTTTAGACTGAACAGCGGAACAAGAGAGGCAATATTTTGCCTAAGAATATTAGCAGAAAATATACAAAGGTCCAAAAAAGTAAGTACATGTGCTTCATTGACTATAAGAAGGCTTTTGACAGAGTCCATCATGAGAAAATAATTGAATGCCTCGAAGACATAGGTATTGATGGAAAAGATATAAGAATACTCAGTAACTTTTATTGGGAGCAAACTGCCACAGTAAGATCGGGAAGGAATTATTCACCATACATAGACATAAAAGAGGTGTCAGACAAGGTTGTGTGCTGTCCCCCTGCCTATTTAATTTATACACCGAAAAATTTTCAAACAGATACAGGAAATACCAGGACTGAACATCAGTGGAAGGTCAATAAACAACCTTAGATATGCAGATGATACCATGTTGTTAGCTGAAAGCGAACAGGAGTTACAAGAACTAGTGAAGCAAGTGAACAGTATAAGTCATGAATATGGACTCGACATTAATATTGAGAAAACAAAAACTATGATAATTCGCAAAACAGACGATAAACCCACATTAAAGATAAGCGTAAATGGGAAAATCCTGGAACAAGTCAAGAGCTACGTATATCTTGGTCATATAATAACAGAAGATGGCAGATGTGAAACAGAAATCAAGAAGAGAATAGGAATGGCCAAAGCTACGAGGGTGAGTCAAATGAAAACCGGAAATATTTTATAACAATAAGAATAATCATGCCATTATAATGTAACTTGCCAATATTGTTGTCCTTGAATGTGTCGAGTGTCATGCACGTGCCATCGCGGTGATGACGCATAAGGGTACGTTATAATGACGTTTTAAAGATGGCCGCCCCGCTAGTGGTATGCACCAAACACAGCAGCGTTCTGTTATTCAATTTTTGATCAGCAAAGGGTGAAAACCAATAGAAATTCATCGGCGAATGAAGCTCAAGTACGGTGATGCATGCATGTCAAGGTCGCAGGTGTATGAATGGTGTACAAAGTTCAAAAAAAGGTGTGATTTTTCTGTGACAGATTGTTCACGACGACCGGGTCAGGCACACAGATTAGTGATGACTTCAGAATCGATAGCAACCGTTGAACGACTCGTACAGGGAAACCGCCGATTGACTGTGGATGATATTGCTACACATCTTGACATCAGTCACGGTTCTGCACACCTCATCATCTCTGATGTGCTACAGTACCACAAAGTGTCTGCAAGGTGGGTGCCACGGCAGCTTGCTCCATGAATTGAAACAAACGACGCATTGATGCTTGTCAAGAACTTTTGCGGCGATTCGAAACAGAAGGTGGTGGTTTCCTATCAAGAATTGTTACTGGTGAAGAAACTTGGGTTAATACCACGAACCTGAAACAAATCGAGCGAGCAAGGAATGACGCCATCCCTCTTCGCCGAAACCAAAGAAGTTCCGCACGCAGCCATCTGCAGGGAAGGTAATGCTGACTCTCTTTTGGGATGAACGAGGCGTTATTTTAGAGCCCTACATGCCAAGGGGCAACACTGTCACCAGTGCCACGTATACAAAGCTTCTCAGGAATCATCTTCGACCCGCAATCAAATCCAAACGACGTGGACTTTTGAGTAAAGGTGTCCTTTTGCAACATGACAATGCTCGACCCCATACAGCCCATGCAACGACTGAAACCATCGAGGCCCTGCACTTTCAGTGTCTCCCACATCCACCGTACTTGCCAGACCTAGC
This sequence comes from Oreohelix idahoensis, assembly GCA_024509875.1. Classification (NCBI taxonomy): domain Eukaryota; kingdom Metazoa; phylum Mollusca; class Gastropoda; order Stylommatophora; family Oreohelicidae; genus Oreohelix; species Oreohelix idahoensis. Next base: position 131,585 of record JAMPIV010007649.1, on the reverse strand, counting down.
CCCAAGTGATTTCCACCTGTTTGGACGACTCAAAGAGGCATTGGGAGGAAAGACTTTCAGGTCCGATGAGGAGGTACAGCGTCGTTGTTTCTATTCTGGAGTAAGCTGCCGTGGCACCCACCTTGCAGACACTTTGTGGTACTGTAGCACATCAGAATGGCAAAGACAGTTGTACATTAATTTCATTGATTTTGAAACGGTTTATGGAAAATACTGAGGGCTTATGGAATTCCAAGCTGCATAGTGTCAATCATAAAAAGCCTTTATGCCAACTTTACGTGCAGCATTGGGCAGAGCAACCTAACCTTTGAAGTGAAGACAGGAGTATGACAGGGATGCTCCTTATCAAACACTCTATTTTTAACAGAGGGCAATCCAAGAGGAATAAGATGGACTACATTTTCTACATTGGAAGATCTGGAATATGCAGATGACATTGCACTGCTAGCACATTGACATCAACACATCCAGGAAAAATCGGATAGACTTAATAAGTATAGTCAGCAGGTGGGCTTGAACATCAAACTAAAGAAGACAGAGGTCATGACGCTCAATGTGAGCAACCCTGAGCCCATATCAGTAAGGAATCAGCAACTGGAACAGACAGATGCCTTCACATACCTAGGATGCATGGTAACACCAGACGGCGGGGCAGGCAAAGATATCAACAACAGAATGAAAGCAAGAACAGCCTTTTTTAGTCTAAACAACATCTGGAAGTCCTCTTAGTACAGCACAAGCACAAAATTAGGATTATATCAGAGCTGTGTGCTTTCTGTGCTTCTCTATGGCGCGGAGAGCTGGAGAGTTACAGAGAAGGAAATGTCGAAATTGTCCTCTTTTCACACAACATGCCTAAGAAAAATTCTCCGAATCTTTTGGCCGAATATCATCACCAACCAAGATCTGCTTACTCGGAGCAAGCAAGAGGACATGCACACCATCATAGCTGGCAGACGCTGGAGCTGGGTTCGCCATGTCCTCAGAAGAGACCCCGATGCCATCACAAGAACAGCTATGCTATGAACCCCTGAAGGAAAACGAAAGAGAGGCCGACCAAAAAACAACCTGGCGGAGGACTGTGGAGGCTGAGATGCAAAGAATGAACCAGAGTTGGGGCACTGTACGAAGGATGGCCGCCGACCGTGCAAAGTGGAATCAATTTGTTGTTGCCCTACAAGACGCCACCAGGCGTAATGGCCACTGACTGCTTTGACGGTCGGCGGCTAAGGATCAAAGAAGAAGAAGAACCTCTGATGGGTTAAAATTAGGATATATATTGTTTTCAATTCCAAATAATATGAACAACTACCGATATGAGAAAGTGGCATCACATTTTCAAATCGTTGTAAATAGGGAGAATCACAGTTTTGCTAATACGTTAAATAAATAAAACAATAAACAAAAACAAAAAAAAAATCAAGGAGAAACTCTGAACAAGGATAATATTCAAATGGAGGGGTGTAAAGGCCTAGTGGTTCCAGTTATATAACTGACTTTAACAGATATTTAACTGACTTTCATCTGTTAAAAGTCATATGCATTGTAAGAACAGCATCAGACCTTTACATTCCCAGCCACTAATATTAACATCTGTTCGTGTTAAATATTGTTTGACTATATTACGCAGTTACCTAGGTCTGTCTATTCTTAACACCTCTTCTATATTTATAAGATTATATATATATATATATATATATATATATATATATATATATATATATATATATATATATATATATATATATATATATATATATATATATATATATATATATATATATATATATATATATATATATATGCTGAGTTATCTACCCTTCCAAGATGGAGGTGAAATTCTTTTCTCACCTTAGACGCCGAAAGAAAAACATCAGGAATGTGTATATTTCGATGGATAGTACCATGTTATGTTAAATTATAGAATAAAAGATACATCAGAGTATCTAGTGGTGTAGATATTTTCCTATAACCGACCTCGAAACCCTCGAATCGGTCGGTTGGATAGAAGGGTTGATCAGAGAATTAACAAGTCACTATCGTAAAACAAGCGATTGTTATCGAAACAGAACCAGGCTCGACAGTGAACATGACAGTGAACATGACTCATTCTAATATCTTGGGGGCTAAGGAGATTTTTAAAATTGGATACTGGAATGTAAGAACTATGTATCAAGACGGAAAATTGGAAGAAGTAATTAAAGAAATGGATAATTATAAGTTGGACATATTGGGTGTCAGCGAGTGTAGATGGACGGGGAAAGGCATAAAATATATTTCAGAAGAAAAAAAGCAAATTATATACTCTGGTAGTAATGATAATCGTCACACAGAGGGAGTAGCCATCTTAATGACACAGAAAGCAGCAGCATCGCTTATCAGCTGGGTACCTATTAATGAGAGGCTAATATTAGCTAGATTTCAGACACGATTTTTCAAAGCTCTCAATTGTACAATGTTATGCACCAACTAACGACGCTCTTGATACCACAAAAGATGACTTCTATGAAGCACTTCTAAGTACCATCAACACAAATACCCAAGCATGACATAATAGCAGTCATGGGCGATTTTAACGCCAAAGTAGGTGACAACAACGATGGAGTACAAAGATATCTCGGTACTCATGGCATAGGCTGTATGAATCAAAATGGCGAAAGACTTCTAGAACTTTGTGAAATATCAAACCTCGTTGTGGCAGACACCATTTTTCCACATAAGAATATCCACAAGATAACATGGAATTCACCTGATGGCAGAACTAAGAACCAGATAGATCACTTCTGCATAAGCGCAAAATTTCGCTCATCAGTTCAAGACGTCAGAGCATACAGAGGTGCAGAGATCGGAAGCGATCATAACCTCTGCATAGCTAAACTGAGAATTAAACTGAAGAAGTTATACCAACCGAATAAAAATAGAAGAATAGATGTACACAGACTGCAATCAAATGATATAAAGGAGGAATATAATGTCAAAATGAACAACTATTTCGATGCTTTAGGCAAAATTGACAACGATATCACCACCAAGACAATCGATACTAAATGGGAACAACTGAGAACAGCAATGACAGAAGCAGCTGTAGCGACCACCGGATACCTAGTACATAAAAAGAAAAAATGGATGAGAGAAGATACTTGGGATAAAATACAAGAAAGGAAAACAGCAAAACTTAAACTACTAGCGGCAAGTACACATAATGCAGTTGAATCTTGCAAACTAACTTATAACTTGTTAAATAAAGAAGTGAAGACAAAAACTCGAAGAGATAAAAGACATTTCATCAATGAAATGGCCGTAGAAGCTGAAAATGCTGTAAGAACTGGTAATAGTAGGTGCCTTTATCAAATTACAAAACAACTATGTCACCAGCCTACTGCTATGGAAACAGCTGTTAAAGGTAAATTAGGGAATTCAATACCAACAGAAAAAGAACAAATGAAGAGATGGGCTGAGCACTTCATGGAGGTGCTAAACAGACCACCACCAACAGTAACACCTGATTTTAATAATGAAACACCCACAACCACCTTGCCAATAACTTGCGATGAATTCACGCTGGACGAGATCAAACAAGCCGTTAAAAGATTAAAAAAATTTTAAAGCTGCTGGAGTTGACGAAATTTCAGGGGAAATGATTAAAGCAGTTAATGACAACAACCTCTTGAGAATTTTAGATATTATAAATGAAGTATGGAGAGAAGAACAACCACCACAACAATGGAAAGACAGTATTATTGTAAAGTTACCGAAGAAAGGTGATCTATCAGACTGTAATAACTGGCGTGGTATATCTCTATTATCAGTACCTGGAAAATTTATTATGTTGCATGATGTTAGAAAGACTTAAATTGCATGCTGACGAAAAGATCAGAGAAGAACAAGCGGGTTTCAGACCGAAACGATCATGTATTGATCAAATATTCACACTAAGAACAATTATAGAAGAATCAGTGGAAATGCAATCGCCACTTGTTATCACCTTCGTCGATTTTCAAAAAGCCTTTGATAGTCTACACCGCCCATCATTGTGGAAGATACTTACAATCTATGGTTTTCCAACAAAATATGTGAATATAATCAAAGCGCTATATGACAATGCAAGATGTTGTGTTAGAACAAATAAAGGGAATACAGAATGGTTTACAGTAGAAACAGGGGTGAAACAAGGCTGTATTATGTCACCACTACTTTTTGGAATAGCTATTGATTGGGTTATAAGAAACTATACCCACAATGAACAATTAGGTATAAAATGGACAAATGGAAAATTCCTGGGGGACCTGGATTTCGCAGATGATTTAGCATTCTTAAGTTCAACACCCAGACAATCCCAAGAAGCAGTAAATAATTTGTGTCATCTCTCGGTTAAAATAGGTTTCCAAATAAATGCCTCTAAAACTAAAGTTATGAACTTTTCTAACGAGACCTTTGATATCATCTTGAACGGGGAAAAACTACAGAAAGTTGAAAGTTTCAATTATTTAGGCAGTAAAATGACTCAGGATGGTGACACAACAAGAGAAATCCATACTAGAATTGCTTTGGCAGCTAGCGCCTTTAATAGATTATCTAACATTTGGAAATTACGATCATTGAATATACATACCAAGCTTCGTCTGTTTAATTCAAATGTTATCTCAGTGTTAACATACGGCTGTGAGAGTTGGAAAATAACAAAATCATTGGAGAACAAGCTGAATACATTCGAGAACAAATGTCTTAGAAAACTCATGAACATCAGTTGGAAAGAATTCAAGACTAATCAACAAATAAGAGAAGACTCTAGGCAGAAATATGTCTCCAACTATATAAGGAAAAGACGATGGTCATATATCGGTCATGTCCTACGAATGCAAAACAACAGAATACCACTACAGGCGCTCACTTGGGTTCCTGAGGATAAGAGGAAAAAAGGAAGACCAAAAGAAACACTCAGAAGAACAATAATAAGAGAAGGAAGAACGTTGGGCCTAAATAATGTGCAAGAGCTAAGAGGAGTGGCGTCACAACGAACAACCTGGAGAGCACTGGTGTCTGCCTTATGCGCCGTGTTTGGCGCTTAAAGAATTTATTATTATTATTATTATATATACATATACATACATATACATATATAAATTATATAATAATAAAAAAATTATATATAATATAATATAATAAAATTATAATAAAATCTACGGTTCAAAATATGTAGTTAGATTGTGTTAAAACTATCTGTACATTGTCGCATTTTTAATGAAAACAAAAACTGATGTGATCATCTGGTTCTAGTAAAACTGTCAGTGTCTACAACAGTCATTCGCCAGTTTCCACATTTTAAACTAGGTAAATAGTTCAATTCGAAGGGAGTATGTTTTGCTAAGTGTTGCAATTCTAAAGGAATATTTGTTGCCAAATAGTGGAATTCTAACGGAATATAAAATTTAACGGAGTATGTGTTAAAAATTTACGCTACTTATTCTATTCAACAAACCGGCAAGTAAAATAGTTTTCTTCTTTTTGTTTTGTTAGTTGAAATACAAATAATAGTACAAATATGTGCTACTGTATTTGCGTCTAATTTTATTTCAAATTATTAGCTAACCTAAACGAAAATGCAAATTGGGTCTGAAACTAGCGATTGGGTCCATTTTCCTGCAATACGGGTACAGCCGAAAATTGCGGCCAAATTTTAGTTCGCGTAACTCTCTATACATCAAGGGGTTCTACTAGATATCAGTGACTTGGGCTATTGTGGGCGATTTTTTGGCTACTTTGGTCGAAATTTAGGTGGCGTTCTTCAACTGATGAAGGAAAATAACACCTACATGGGACCACAAAACCTAGATCTAAGTGAATTGACCTAGGAGTGGCAACGCTGATTAGTTACTTCCCTTGGAGTGTTTTGGCTGTTGTAACCGCAGTGTTTAGCTGCGTCGCCCTTTTTGCACATACATGTTTACCAATAACTCTTTTAGCATTGGTTAAAAACTTATCACGTGGCCTGATGTATTTAAAAAAAAAATTAATTTAAAAAAAAATTGGGAGAAACCTGAAACCTCTCCCCCTCCCGCCAATTCTTTTTTTTTTTTCAGAGAACTTGACATGGACATGAAGGGGATACATACGATTGGGCTGATGGCACTGGAAGGAAGACTTTACATAAGTTTGTCGAAAGCCTATGCTCCTTGAAGGGGGGGGGGGGGGGCTGAAGGGGGACTTGTCTTTGTCACCCTTAGGATGTCATAAGCTTTCGTTGCCTTTAGACTGAATGTTTTGTCCTGTATCATTTTAATTTAAACACCTTTTTGATATCTGCTTAATAAAAGTGTTCAGGGCGTTATTTATTTGTAACGGACATAAATCCAGCAACCTGGGAGTATGAAGCTGCCGATAGCTCCAAGTGGTAATGCTCCCTACAGCGTGACCTTTGATTGGGCGAAAAGAAGCTCTCACAACAAGCAGAAAGAACACGCAGAAAAGAAGCTCTCACAACAAGCAGAAAGAACACGCAGAAAAGAAGCTCTCACAACAAGCAGAAAGTACACGCAGAAAAGAACAACAAGCAAAAATAAATAAATAAATAAAATTTAAAAAAAAAACAGGGCGAATTCCCACAGTCAGTTATGTCTGTAAAGGGGCGACTACTACTATAACAACGTGGCGGGTCAGGGCTTTTCTAGTAGAATCGTCCATTTATTGTTGACAAATTTGAAATCCGCAAGTTCTCAGTTATCTGAAAATTAACTCATTCCGATTTTCTATTTGAATTTAAGGTATAATGCCGCTATACTTGTTTGTTTAACCTACATAAGTTTGCAATATGCCAGCCTTATGTATTCCATCACGCCTGCGTGGGTTTTATCTCCGTTTCCATATGTTTTGTTTTTGTTTTGAAGGTTGACAACAGCCGCCAAACAGTTAATTACTTGATGAACAAAAACATCAACAACAAGAAGATGATTAAGGTAAAAACAGGACGCTACAATACCGGACGTGATTCTGGTCCAGAGATGGACAAGGATACTGAAGTGGGTGGGGCAACAAATACGTTACTCCCAGAGGCCACTAAAAACTCACAAGCTAATGAGAAGCCACATGCAGATCATAAAAACGACGCAGATGAACAGCTGCAAAATACAACTTCACGTGTCTGTTGTCAGGAATATGGTGTAAGGTTGGTTTTCAGAATAAGGTCCCTACTTTGATTGTTTCATGTGCTTATATGTTAACATTTTTTTTTAACTAAGTCAAAACTGTTTTTGATAAATCAGCATTTAAATTTAAAATAGACACCGTTCACAAGAATCGACTACTGTAATAAAACTACACCTTGTAGGTTCACCAGTTAAAAATACATTAAGGGGACACAAAATCGAGACAAAATATGTCTGTGTGCGTAAATAATACAGCCACGTTCGCTCTGATTATCGTAGTTAAGATTTAACACATTTAGTTGTCAATGTCTGACTCTGAGCTTTACGCTAGAAAAAGTACAGTCACGCATGCAGCCCTTGACGCTATTAAATGCCCGCCAACTATGGATGCGATTATACATGTTAGCTGAGCGCATATATCCAGAGTCACAGTGTGTATTCCGAGCTGGTAGATCAACAACAGACATGATCTTTTCTCTCCGTTAGCTTCAGGAAGAATCAAGAGACCAGAAAAGGCCTTTATATATCGCCTTTATAGACCTCACAAAGGTATTTGACATTGTGACAGAACGGGGCGCCCTTCTCGATCTCTGTTTCATTTGTGGTACTGGTTTTATTGCGTGCTTTCAATTGTCGCACTTTCTTTCTTTCTTTCTATACTATATAGCAGATAGTTTATATTTTCAAGTATTCTTTCACTACTTTCAGTACATTGTGTCTTGTCTGTTATCTGACACTCCTTGCGGATAATAAACACCTCACATTTGCAAGGAGATGTAGAGAAAATATTGCGAGAGGCAGGTTGTTAAAATTCCCTTGTACCAAGCCCTACCGTGGCAGATTAACACGTACATCGTCCAACGCTATCTTAATAATCACCGATAAGACTGGTGCGCGCATCACCAACTCTTAAAATACGGGGAGACAACTGATGGACAGACACAGATAAGAGAATAATTTCTGATAAAGTAATGAATTGCTACCTTTGGAACACGTTGTCATATGAGGTCAACGACATGTTTGTGAGCTTGTAGATAAGGCGTCGTATATCTTATTGCCATTTATGGTAATACGTGACCTTTTGCTTCACGCAAGTTATTTCACGTGGAATATTTTGAAAGAACAACACCCTTACCCGCCTGTTTGAAAATGATTGGGTCGTTTATTTAACTCCATAACAAACAGATGCGTGGGGGACCGGGAATTTAACTTGACACGTTTCAGTGTTATTCCACTGTGAAGATCGCTTGCCAAGATACCAGACCTTGCTAGAGTGCAGCCTAGAATTCAGAATTCCTTCTTAACATACCTTTTATTGGAGAATTTTGGATGGACTTTCATAGCCCAGGAAATCTCTTTCATATTAAATAAGGAAACTGAAGGACCAAACACGAAGTCAGAGAGGGAACTTATTAATTATTGTAAGAGGCCGATTCAAGTCTCTTTTATTCATCTGAGCAAAAAGTCTGTGAGCCAGGATTGGCATAAGTTGTCATTTTACATTCTATAATTTCATTACTAATATGTGAACTAACATATTTGTAAATTGCCATGTGAATTTTAATATGTGAAAATCGCTAGTGGATGTCCAAGTCATTTGAGGCTGGCAGCCTCAGCGTATAGAATGATGATTCACGAACCACTACTGCACGGGCTGGTGATTGCTTTAAAGCTAGTTTCTTAATTAGAACTAAAAGCAGAAAGTAGTCTCAAGTTCCATACGGAGCAGGGAAGGAAAGATGAAAGAAATGATGTACATTTTAAGTATGAATACTTACAGTTTTAAAGCAGTGTAAATGTTCATATAAACATATTCACTTTAAAATAATGTAAGTTTTCAAGCTTTAAACCAGTGTAAATGTCTGTGTAAAAATATTCATTTAAAAGTTAATGAAATGTGACGTACGTCTAGTTCGACAAGTGGATTTTTCCCTGATTTGATGGATGATTAAAGGGACTTGTAGCTTTTCATAACATTTGAACCCCTGAACATTTGTTGTAACTTTTTGTTTCGCCAGAGCGAACCGATTCCACCGGGGCTCATTAAGTATGCGGCATGAGATCTAAAGACACTGAGACGATCCCTGAACAGAGAAGCTAGTTTCTCGCAGGAATTTCTCATCTCCGTGCGAACACTGAACCGCTCGCAAGATGGACCAGAGCGGTCAGAAGAAAGCAGAGGCAGTGAACAGAGCAACGTCTCGCAGGAAGATGACACGGGAGTGCGAACCAGAGTAGACGGAGAAAGCTTCTTGCAGACCTCGCACTTCTGTGGAAACCGGCAGACTTGCCCGAAGGACTGAGAAACGCAACGACCGGAGATACAGAAGACCAGGGGCGGCATATCTCTTTAGTCTGGTGGTCAGATCCCCTAAAGTTTCCTGAGATAAAAAAAAGGTGTCAAGTTCTTCATGTCCCACTCATCTTTCATTTCATTCTAGACATATACAGACCATGAAGAAATGCATGTTATCACTCGTTGGCCAGACTTTGACAGAAGCACTAGCTTATAGTTTAAACCCTGCTAAAATTCCCTCTGGATTTCTTGGCTATACTGGAGTGTAGTTACACCGTGCTAAACGTCACAAATGGTGTCAAACAGGGTTGTGTGCTCGCCCCGACACTATTCAGTATGATATTTGCTGCCATGCTGTCTAACGTTACGCATGACAGTAGCGACGGCATACACATCAGATACAGGACAGATGGGAATCTGTTCAATTTGAGACGATTACAGTCCTTTACGAAGGTGAATGAAACAATGATCTCTGACCTCGTCTTTGCGGACGACTGTGCCCTCAACACCTGCACAGAACTGGACATGCAGAACAATATGAGGAGGCTTTCTGTAGCGTGTGATGACTTTGGCCTTACCATCAATACGAAGAAATCTGAAGTAATGTTGCAACCTGCTCCTGGGAAACCTTACTGTAAACCAAATATCACAGTAAAGAACCAACGTCTCCAAGTGGTGGACAGCTTCACTTATCTAGGCAGTACCATTTCCAAAGATGCGAATATCGACTCCGAGGTCAACAACAGAATTGCAAAGGCAAGTGCAGCTTTCGGAAGACTAAGAGTAAATGTCTGGGATCGACAAGGAATTAGTGCCGCCACCAAGATAAAAGTATATCATGCAATAGTACTCACTACCCTCCTGTATGCCTGTGAAACATGGACAGTGTATAGCAGACATGCCAAGAAGCTTAATCATTTCCACATGAGCTGTCTTCGCAGGATCCTCAGGATCAAGTGGCATGATAGAGTATCTAATTCTGAGGTCCTCAACAGAGCACATATCTCAAGCATCTACACATTGCTGCAGAGGGCCCAAACTAGATGGGCCGGACATGTTGTTCGCATGCCCGAAAAACGCATCCCAAAGCAGTTGATGTACAGCAAACTCTCCACGGGTAAGCGAACAGCAGGGGGACAAAGAAACGCTTCAAAGACACACTGAAAGCATCGTTGAGCAGCTTCAAAATTGATGTCTCCTCCTGGGAGACTATCGCACAGGATCGCTGTGCCTGGCGGACAAACATCACTCAAGGTGCTCGCATTGCAGAACAGAATTTAGCTGATAAGGCAGAAGACAAGCGTGCTGCAAGAAAGGCCAGAATGCACAGCAACACTACTATCGACTCTAACCATGTGTGCCCCGTATGTGGGAGGGCCTGTAGGGCCAAAATAGGATTAATTAGTCACATGAGATCACGGCACAGATGTGTCACAACTCAAGTCTGAAGCTGTCGCCATCTTCACTTGCGATGGGCAACTATTATTATTAAACGGTATAATATACTTGTTCTAAAGTGATCAGTGGTCTAGTTCATTCATTTTATTTCACTGGATTTTGTGTTGATTTATATCTATTAAATTAAACCTATCTCAAAAGTTTCCAGTTGTAGAATTAATGATATATCTATTATAGTACAGTATTTCCAAAAATAATAGATGCTTAAAATGCTTATATTAACTTTTAAAGTCGCAAAGGAATTTCTAACTAACTAATTGAGTTATGTTCTAGATATATATATGTGTGTTTTATCACTAGAACTCGCGAAGTGTTTTCTTAAATACATAATTAAATCCGCGAGTGCATATAATAGTCTTAACGTTAAATTTATCGCATTTTAGAATGTCATTGGATTTTTCGATATGAATTACATGTTTTCTATTTTTCATACAGAGTGATCGTAACCTTTGCGATCCCAGCAAATTAAATCTATGCAAATCAGTCTAAACACAGCAGATCAGTCTAAGCACTGCAAATAGATCTAATCTAAGCAAAGCAAAGCATAAACTGTGTGTAGAGTCTCCCTGACTCAGAACTTGTTGAGACTGTGTAAATTTTTAATCTTTGAGGCGATTCTATGTTTGGAATTCCGCTATCTAACTTATAGCAAAAAAAAAAAAAACACACCCAAAGACAAATTTAACACACCATCAAGCAAATTAAGTTGTAACGGGAAGAAGAACACTGGCCCGAGCTTTTGTTAGTTTACTGATACAGAGAGAGAATACATATTTACCTGAACAGTGATGTGACTAGTTTTCTCCCTGGACTTAAACCATACCTCACTGATAAAGTGTATCAGCACGCGTAAGAATTTTTTATTATCAGCGGCAAAGTCAAATAGACCACACCATCCTCACCCCGGTATCAGAGACCGTGCCCTCCCCTAGAAACTGTTATTTAGAAAAGAGACACAAATACAGATTCATTTTCCAGCGTATACGGGATCCTTTTTATGTGCTGACCGCCTACCCGCTAATCTGGGGCTGGAACTTGAACTAACACTCATACATTTAGTTTTAGGTGTAATTGCTGTTGTGTTATTCTATGGAGTGCCAGATTTTTTCACAATCGGTAAGTGTGAGCAAGATGAGTGAAGGCCTTTACTAGCGCGCATGAATGAAAGAGATATATACTTGCTAAATTTATCAATTGCCTTACTTGATAATTAGCATATTTGTCTATATTCCTTGTATCGTTTCCTTTAAGGGGGGATTTCCTTTTGTGAACTCTGTTTACACCCCCCCCCCTTTTTTTTACTTGCTTAGTAAAGGGAAAACCATTTGGAGAGCAATAGGACTTATTCCACCACCTACCCCTATTATTGTTAACCTCTTGTATCAGAGTACATTAATTTACCGTTGGGATAAAATTAACTATCTATCTGATAAATTACCTATCTTTGGACTGGGTTTATCTCTGTCTATTTTCAGGAGGAAAGGACGTAAGGGATACCAATCTTCATAAACCACTCCCCACCTTGTCATTTGTAATTTCTATACCTATGCTATATTTTGTTTGTAAACATATGATATATGTTGTAACTGATTCTTTACTGTTAAATAAACACGTAAATATTTATCTCGTACTGTGTTGGAAGACCAAGGCCCAAGTTCCCCTATTTGTTTAATATAGCTGTATCCACGTGCATCTGTGTGTTTGAAGCACCAAATCGGTGTGAGCGAAGATGTGTGTCTGGAAACTGGCAAATAATTGTTTGACCAGGAGAGTGGAAGAGAAGATTGAGAGAAACGATTTGTCTTTACTCTCCTCCAGCACTCTGTGGAGCATCTATTTTACTCTCTACAATTTCTACCACTAAGCTTTTCACCACCAGTCTACACTCTAAATAGGACCACTATTTCCAAGACTCTTTTCTCTCAAAATGAATTTACGACATGAAAGTTTAAAACTTTTCAACTCAGTGTTAACATAAATGAAAACATATTCAATTTATAATGTGAACACTTTTCAATCAGTGGAAATGTAAATGTAAACAGATTCTATCTGAGCTAATAACCTTTTCATTTAAATGTAATGTTTAGCTAAAGCTATTCTATTTAAATGTTAAGAAAGTTATATCGTGAGGGATTAAATTTAATTATCATCGAGGGTAAATTCTGAGATAAATGGGATGGTAGAATAGAAGAGGAGGGCACATAAGTATGTGTCAGGAAACGCAATACTCAGAAGAGCGTTTCGTTTCTATTCTTTATGATAGTTATTGGTGATACCAGCGAACGTACTATCTCTGGAACTAAGGGAAGGTAGAAGTGGACTGACGTTGTGCGAGACGCCATCTTAAGGGGGTCTTATAGACAGACACAGGACCAGCTTGGCCGTTACTCCTTGACGTTCTAGGAAATTGCGGCACCTTTAATCTGTACCAGCGACGAGTGAGAGCAGTGTATACAGAACCCATCAGGAGGAGCAGAAACTATTATTGGCAGCTAAATAAAAAATATTCGATGCCAAAGTGAACTTTTCCCCCATCAATTGTACTATAAATCAATGATGAAACTTTTCTTCTTAACTCTTCAATTTATTTTCAAACTGTTAAAAACCAAAGTGATTATTAAATTTTGTTATTTGTAATGTTACAAATTTAACTTCGATTTAATCATTTTAAAGTTACTGCATGTTTGTCTCAGTCAAATTACTACACACACTCTAAACAGAGCTATACCAGAATAATAATAATTCTACTGAGTAGATCAGAGTTGGGGGCTTGAACGAGCACTGAAATTAATGTGCTTAGTTCATTCACAAAAGTGGTTGGCAGATTCTAGAATGAACGTGCTCAGCCAAAGCAGCATTGTTTTTATTTATCTGAATATCTTGTAATATCTTTGTAATAGAAGTGTCATTACCCTTCTGTCTACATCTCTGCCAGGAGTAATCTTGTGCGAAGGTTGATACCTTTGAAGCCCATATTACATACTCTTGAGTTTTGGCCACTGGACCACTACTACAAAGCAGGGTAGGCAATACCGCCACAGACCTGGTTAGCAGGGATGAACTTTTACAAATCCTCTTGACAATAGGCTGCTTCACTAAATTGCTGAAAATGATAGTCATTCCATGAAGACGTGAAGGGAACAGTCCAGTATGCAGAAAGCACACCACATACGCAGTGGCATTATACAAGGCTGCGTCCTGACTCCGACCCTCTTCAGGATCTTATTTGGTTTGCTCTTGAAACATGCATTCAGACATGCAGCTGAAGGAATTTGCGATCACACTAGGTCAAATGGTCGACTGTTACACTGGCAAGGCTCAAGGCAAAAACAAATATCAGAAGAGTCACTATAAAAGACTTGTTTTTCGCTGATGACGCTTCAGTCGTCACTCAAAGTCAACAGGAGTTTCAGAGCCTGATGAATTGCTTCCCCAAAGCAAGTAAGGACTTTGGCCTTACAATAAGTCCAAAGAAAAAAAAATTCTGGGGCAGGATGTGGATGTTGCATCAGTTATCCCTATCGATAAATATGGATTGGCAGTGGTGCACCATTTCACACACCTGCGGTTTACCATCAACGATAAACATTATCTAGAAGCAGAAATTGACAGCCGCATTGAGAAAGCTGCAGCCACCTTTGCCCCCCTCACGACGTGTGTTCGGGAAATCCGAAGTCATAATGAAGACCAAAGCTTCAGTATATAACGCATGCGTCACCAGCACACATCTATATGGCAGCAAGATATAGAAGACCTAAGCTAAGCAAGCAAGAAGGCTCAGTACCTTCCATCTATGGGTCTACGCCACATCCTCTGTATTTCGTGGAAGGAAAAACAGGGTGACAAATGTCGAGGTGTTGTCACCTGCTGGCCTTCAAAGCATTTATATACTGCTTAGACAGCGCAGACTACGCTGGCTTGGCCATGTCCTCCGCACGGAAGATGGTCACTTCCCGAAAAATATCATACGGACAACTAGCAGGTGGCTAAAGAATAGTTGGCCGACCGCAGCTGAGGTTCAAAGATGTGTGCGATAGAGACATGAGGGCAATGGACATAAATCTGGCAGCCTGGGTGGATGAAGCGGCCGATCGCAACAAGTGGTGCTGCTCTCTATGGAGCCACCTTGGCGAAAAGAAGCTCTCACGGCAAACAAAAGAGAGGAAAGGTAAAAATAAATAACAGAAAAAAATCTCTGAGGGCTGTCACCTCAGGGGCGTATTATCATAGTCAGCGATGACTGAAGGGACTATTATTATTACATGACTCTATAAATCGTCAATTTTTGGCACGTAGCAAACACTCTAGTGAGAACACAACCAAGGGTCCATTTCGTTGGCATCCCGCTTTCGTTGGCATCCTTTTCACGGCGCTATTTCGCCGAAATATCAGATTGGCGACATTGTGTTTTGGGGCAACACTGTTATAACTTTACCGTCGAAGTCATGTGACAAAAGACGAAAGCCGGAAGAAATCGAAGGCGCGAAAAGGCAGTGAGTTTCTAGCTAGCGTTCCGAGCGGACGTATATATTTCTTCCATGTCGCCAGCTAGTTGCTGTGCGGGGCATCATATGGATTATTAGCCAGGGATTGCCATACTTAGTTCTGTTGGATAATTATGTGTAATTCTGGATTGGTGTAGTATCCAGTGGTTTTTATCCTCAGGCCGTACTTGACGAGTTATTCATGATTAGAGTATTTCTTAGTCATAGATTCTTGGATCGCTAGGTTGAGGGATAGTCAGTACAGTGTTTGTACAGGGCCGTCATACTGATATGTATGAGACTATCAGATAAATTAATTTAGGCAAGTTTCGCTGGTATTTATATTTATATATTCCATACGTGTTGTTGGCCGTGTGAGGCTTCGTTGTGTGTGCTTACAGTAATAAAAGGGAAGTACCTGCAGAAGGTGTTAATTTCTTATGTCAGCCATTATGTTGTGGTCGTACCTTTAGAAAGACGAGCCTTATTTATCATTAGTATTGTTGTGATTGCAAATCCACAGCATAGTTTGGTGTGACAGTTGGCATGCCGCTTTAACGCGTGCGAGGGCATTTAGTCCCGCCTTCGGGAGCCACGCTGGTGTAATAGTTACCACACTGCGCTAGCGATCAGGTGTTCACGGTTCAAAGCCCGGGCGCGATCATTTGTAGGAGTGTCATCGACCGGGATTTTAACCGAATAACCTGAACGGCTCCTGGGATAAACCCTCTGTGGATGGGAAGGAGCGAAGCTCCTCACCGGGTTGGAAGGAAAGTCCACAGACTCCTCAGCCTCGCACTTACATGTCATTGGGCCCAAGGGCTGAAAGCCCAAGTGCCGCTGGTTAAGAAAACTGATGTTCAGTCCTGACATTTCCTTTATCTGTTTGAAAATTCTTTTGGTGTATAGATTAAATAGGCAGGGGGACAGAACACAGCCTTGTCTGACACCTCGATTTATGTCTATGTTTGGTGAATAATTCCTTCCAGATCTTACTGAAGCAGTTTGCTCCCAATAAAGGTTACTGAATATTCTTATGTCTTTTCCATCAATACCTATGTCTTCAAAGCATTCAATTTTCTAAAGATGGACTCTGTCAAAAGCCTCCTTATAGTCAATGAAGCACATGTACATACTCCATTGGACCTCCATTTTTCTGCTAATATTCTTAGGCAAAATATTGCCTCCAACTTTGTCTATATTACTGCCACGATATGTGTATGATTCTACATCTTGTATTGGTGTTTCTTCAAGTTCAATCCTGTTATCATTACCTGCATTTATTCGCATTATTTTTGTCTTTTCCCTGTGTATTTTCAGACCCAATTGCTGTGACCTCTCATCGAGTGTTTTCAATTTGTCCTGCATCTGATTACGGTTATGGGACAGAAGAGCCAAGTCATCAGCAAAATCCAGATCATCTAACTGCTTAGTCAGAGTCCACTGGATTCCATTTCTGTTGTGTGTTGTCGATGATCTCATAACCCAATCTATTGCCAGCAAGAAAAGAAATGGAGACAAGAGACATCCCTGTCGCACTCCTGTTCTTATCCCAAATGGTTCTGTAAGCTGTCCTTCATGAAGAACTCTGCATGTCATATCTTCATAGGTTTTCTTTATTAAATTAATGATCTTCAGGGGAACTCCATAATGCCTCATCAATTTCCAAAGTGATTCTCTGTCTACACTGTCAAATGCCTTTTCGTAGTCCACAAATCCGATGTATAGTGGTGAATTCCATTCCAGACTTTGTTCAACTATTATTCTCAAAGTGGCTATCTGGTCTGTACATGATCTGTTTTGTCGAAAACCTGCTTGTTCATCTCTCAGTTTCTTGTCTATGGACTCTTTTAATCTCTCAAGGATAATCCTGTTTAATACTTTTCCTGGCACTGATAGTAACATTATTCCTCTATAAATTGTGCACTCTTGTAGATTTCCCTTCTTAGGCAACTTAGCCAGATATCCTTCCTTCCATTCTGCTGGTATCTCTTCCTTTTCCCAGACTTTACCAAGTAATTTATATAACATCTCTGTAGCTGTGTCGATATCTGCTTTGATGGCCTCTGCTGGAATGCCATCAGGTCCAGACGCTTTTCCATCTCTTTGAAGCTTTATGGCTTTCTTTATTCTTCCTTCGTTGGTCTTTCACCGTTAATTTGTAGCTCTTCTTCTGCTGGCTGGATGTCCGGCGGGTTTTGTGGAGCTGGTCTATTGAGAAGGTCCCCAAAATATTCTGTCCACCTCTTCATTTGCTCTTGTATATTGCTGAGCAGTTTCCCATTCTTGTCTTTTATGAAGCAACTTGTTTGCTTGTATTTCCCTGTTAGCTTCTTTGTGCTGCTATACAGTTCTCTCATATTTCCTTTGGCTGCAGCATCTTCTGCCTCTCTTGCCAACTCCTCAATATACTTCCTCTTGTCTCTTTTGATACTTCTTTTTCCTTCTTTGTTTGCTTCTGTGTACACTTCTTGAGCCTTGGCTTTGGAACTTCTGGTTTTGCTTGTGTTTAACTCTGCTTTCTTGTTTTTTCTGTCTTTTATCTTATTGATGGTTTCTGTTGTTATCCATGCTTTTTGTTGTCTTTCCCTTTTCCCCAGTATTTCTTCACATGTCTCCTTCCATACCGTTTTGACCTGCTGCCAATAGTTTTCTGTATTCTCTACATCTTCCAGCTGTTGGAGCACTTGGAATTTGTTGGATACTGTGACCGCAAATTTGTCTCTTGTTTCTTGATTTCTTAGCTGTCCTACATTAAACTGTTGTCTATAATTTTGCATTGTTGCATATCTCTTGAGTTTCATTTTTACTTTGGCTATCAGAAGATGGTGATCTGATGCCACATCTGCTCCTCTATATACCTTTACATCCTGCAATGATGATTTAAACTTCTTCTTTATGCATATATGATCGATCTTATTTTCTGTTCTATGGTCTGGGGATATCCATGTTGCCTTGTGTATTCTCTTATGTGGAAACATGCTTCCTCCTATAGCCAGTTGATTTGAAGCACAGAAGTTTGCGAATAGTTCTCCATTTTCATTCATTACTCCTAGCCCATGTTTTCCCATGACTTCTTCAAATCCGGTGTTGACTGTACCTATCTTTGCATTCATGTCACCCATCAAAATTGTGATGTCTCTTCTTTTTACTTTATCCATAATTCCTGAAGTTTAGTATAAAATGCTTCTTTCACAGACTCTTCTTTGTCATTAGTTGGTGCATAACATTGGATGAGAATTACATAAATTTTCTTTTTAGCTGTTTTGAAAGTAGCTGTTATTATTCTGGGTCCAACAGCTTCCCATTCAATGAGTGCTATCTGTGCTTCTTTAGATAACATAAGAGCTACCCCTTCACTGTGGTGTGAACTTTTGTCTTCATGTCCTGAGTACAGCACCAATTCACCTGTGATGAGTTTCTTCCTGTCTACCCCCTTCCACTTTGTTTCACACATTCCCAGAACCTCGATTTTGTATTCCCTCATTTCTGCTGCTACTTGAGCCACTTACCCTTGTTTGTTTAATGTCCGAACATTCCAGGTGCCAAATCTGGAAGTTCTCCTAGAAGAAAGAAGGTTAGTCAGCAACACAGATGCAGGACAAATTGAAAACACTCGATGAGAGGTCACAGCAATTGGGTCTGAAAATACACAGAGAAAAGACAAAGATTATGAGAATAAATGCAGGTAATGATAACAGGGTTGAATTTGAAGAAACACCAATACAAGATGTAGAATCGTACACATATCTTGGCAGTAATATAGACAAAGTTGGAGGGACAGACAGCGATATCAAAATAAGAATACAAAAGGCAAGAGGAGCTTTCATTGCATTTTGAAATATATGGAGATCAAGAGAAATAGGATCCAACACGAAAATAAGAATCTTCAACTCAAATGTGAAGTCAGTCCTATTGTATGGCTCTGAGACATGGAGAACAACAAAGACAACAACCAAAAAGCTACAGACTTTCATAAATGGGTGCTTGCGTAGAATAGAGGGATTAAAATGGTATGACAAG
The DNA here is from genome assembly GCA_024509875.1 of Oreohelix idahoensis. Taxonomy (NCBI): domain Eukaryota; kingdom Metazoa; phylum Mollusca; class Gastropoda; order Stylommatophora; family Oreohelicidae; genus Oreohelix; species Oreohelix idahoensis. The sequence goes on along the minus strand of JAMPIV010007649.1, from coordinate 112,182 downwards.
GTTACCAACGTGGAACTGATGACAAGAACTAGACAAGTGCCAGTGGAACAAGAGATGAGAAGAAGACGATGGCGATGGATAGGACACACACTGAGGAAACCTGTTGATAGCATTACAAGGCAGTCCTTGTTCTGGAACACCCAAGACAAGAGAGGCAGAGGAAGACCAAGAAGTACATGGAGAAGAGAGTTGGAAACAGAGGTGAAAATGATGAGGAGAACATGGAAATAACTTGAGATGATGGCACGTGACAGGAGGACTTGGCATGTGTTTGTTGAAGGCCTATGCTCCTTTGGGAGTGGAGGGTTATGAATGAATGAATGAAATAATTGCCTCTCTTGTTTCACTGTTCCGTTAAAACCAAACTGCTCTTCTTGGATTTCACTGTCTAACTGTATATATATATATATATATATATATATATATATATATATATATATATATATATATATATATATATATATATATATATATATATATATATATATATATATATATATATATATATATATATATATATATATATATATACGAGTATATATATATATATATATATATATATATATATATATATATATATATATATATATATATATATATATATATATATATATATATATATATATATATATATATATATATATATATATATATATATATTTCGCCGAAATATCAGACTGGCTACATTGGGTTTTGGAAACACTGATATAACTTAACGAACGAAGTCAGGTGACAAGACGGAAGCCGGAAGGAATCTAGGCGCAAAAGGGCAGTTAGTTTCTAGCCAGCGTTCCGAGTGGACAGACGTATTTATTCCCTTCCGCCAGCAAGTTGCTGTGCGGTTCTTGGCATGGAATACTAGTGAAAGATTGCCATATTCGGTTCTGGTGAATATTTATGTGTAATTCTGGAATAGTGTAGTGTCCAGTTGATATTATCTTCAGGCCGTAGATAATAAGTTGTCAATGAATTGAGTATTTCTTTGTCATAGATTTTTGGCCGCCATGAATAGCGATAATCAGTGCCGTGCTTGTACAATGTAGTCGTACGGTTATGTATGAGACTATTATATAACTTAATAGAGGCAAGTTTCTCTGGCATTAATATATTGTATTCCATAAGTTTGTTGGCCGTGTGAGGCTTTATTGTGTGTGCATTCATTATTAAAGGGAAGTACCTGTAGAAGGTGTTGATTTTCTTATGTCAGCCATTATGTTGTGGTCGTACTCCTAAGGAAGCAAGCCTATTCTATAATTATTAGCATTGTTGTTATTGTAAATCCACAGCAGATCTGGTTCTGACAACTGGTTGGCTCTGTCCCATTCTTTAAAGGCCATGGGGCCTAGATTTACATTATGAAGGCTAGAAGTTGCTATGCACACATAAGAGAACCGTCCTATTCTTTGACGTCTTTGGGCGCGTTTTATTGCCTTGTGGTTATATAGATTATTTTGCAGTGGTCCGTTGTTCGGATATTTTGATGTTTTGCAGAATTGTTATAAGTTATTCTGTTGGTGGTGAAATATTAGACGGTTTACTGTAGTTATAGTCGGCAGGCCTGTTTCAGTATTTAGTTCACAACACAGCGAAGGGAAATAGGTCACGGTCAATTGCAAGTTTTGGCTTGTTGTTGCTGCGAGGAAATTAAATATTTGGTAGTTCAGTGTTTGCACAGCTTAGTGAAGGGCAGTGTGGTGGTTGGTATTCTTGTTTATAAGTTGTTCTGCAATCAGTAATGGTAGTGCAAGCAGGAGTGAAGTGTCAAGCTGAATAGGTAGACATATTACAAGGTAGTCTTCACGATTTCTTGGTAACATTCGGGGCTCCCTGGGGAGTAAAGTTACGTGTTTAACTGGGCGGGGGAGATGACTTCGGTTGTTGCGCTATCCTGGTTTATACAGCGTGACTTTGAGTGTTACCTTAGAGGCGTTAGGAGTTGTTGTGGAGTGCCTTTGTAAACTTTTAAGTTTACCTAGGTCTACAAGTGGGTTAGGGTGTTTTAGTGTAGGTAAGTTGTCCTGTTCCCACCACAAGAAGTAGCCATTCAGCTGAATTCCTGTGGAATTCCTGCTACAACCTACCTGCATACGTTCTTGCGCTGCAGTTATCCCGTGCTGTAGAAATAGACTGTGTTTGACTGGGTCCATGTATTGCAGCCAACATGCAGTAGTACCATTGCTCATACTGCTCTACCTACCTGGGAACATTGTCTTTTGGGGTTCCTATGTCGTTGTCATACCTCACTAATGTGCCTGTCCATTGAGAACCTACCAAGGCCTCTGTCGTGACCCTAGTACCGAGTGAAGCCAGTTACTGAAGCCTACTGATTTGAGTACTTTTTGCTGCGGACAGTGCTGTATTTGGATATTTAACGCATTACCGTGCCAAAGAACATATTGTTATAAGCTGGCACATAGACTGGTGAATAAATCTGTATAGTATTGGATTTATGGTCATGATTCTTACTGTTGACAGTTCAGAGATAATACTGAGAAGGACTTTTCAAGTATGTGGTGACCTGTTGCTTTTGTCTTCATCTTCATCATCGGCACTGAAAGCTACATGGACGAGCATCGCTGGACCATCAGTTAAGTTTTTTGTTTGTCAATCTTTGTATGATTTGTTATATTTATGTTTTTCTTGTTTTACCTCTGAATTCTGCTTTCTTCCTTCAAAAATTTCTTTTTTCTCTATCCACCTGATACAATCTATCGTACAGTCTGGTCTTTTAGATTAGTGGGATCTTCTGCTTGGGTTGAGTAAGCTATAAGCATTTGTCTGTTCGTCTTCTACGTCTGCGTATTATAATATCCTTATATGTTTAGCTTTCTTGCTTTCCTTTTGTGATAGTGTTTGGCTTTGTGTTATTCTATTACGTGAGTTCTGCCATTCTGTTTTCCTTCCTCTTGGGATCATTATTATTATATATGATATATTATAGTGGTATTATTGCATAGATGTTAGTTAGTTTATTGTGATTGGTGTGTATAAGTTAGGCTAGAGAAAGTGATAGCTCTCAGCATTTCATTGTTAAGTGCAGTTGTTGTTTAGACTTCTGTGTTTAATATTATATTTGTGAGTTCAAGGGTGGACGGGTGGCGAGTTTAATGCTTTCTTTTCTTACTTGTGGGAAAAGATTGGATTAGACTGACTCCTTTCTAGTGTGTGGCAGTGTATGTTTAGCGGTGGAGTAAGGCAGAGGTGTTTCCTGCAACTGCCCTACTTAACATTCCAAGCCCTGTTTTTGTTAGGTGTATTGGTGTGGTTTGTATTTGCATTGTCCTGTACATTCAGTAATTTTTTTGTTGTGATTAAGTGGTGTAATCTCTCGTTCCTTCTTGCTATCTTGTAAATACGTTAACAGGTATCCCTTGTTTTCGTGCGTTGTCAGTCACGTATTGTATATATCAATCTACCTCTGCTCTAACTTTATCTGTCATCTTATTCACCGTGACTGTTAGTTATCATTGCGTTCAGTGCGTGTCTTTTCATCTGTGGAGTGTTCATTTTGCCAGTGTAAACATTTGTAATACATAGAATATAAAGAATTGAAATATTGTCATAGTACAGCACCAAGGTGGGTGTTAGTAAGATACTGTGGAGAAAAGCTGTGTTATGTTTCAATTTTGTGGCAGTGCCACAAACTTACAGTTTTGAGGTGAAATGACACCAAGAGGTATTAGCAGCTGATGAAATACAACTTTCGACTATAGTAAGGGTCTTTTAGTTGCATCACAGATACTAAGTGGTCGGAAGGACGAAAACCTTGAGAGTAAGGAGACAGTGGCCAAGAGGTGAAGTGGATTATATTTATACATTGAGAGGTGAAGTGGATTATATATATATATATATATATATATATATATATATATATATATATATATATATATACATTGAGTGGTGAAGTGGATTATATTTACATGCATAGGTTTGCACTTTGAGAAGTGTTATTGCCATTTATATGTCATTACTGCATACTTTGTAAGCAGAGAGTTATCTGTTGATATAAGTAAAGTGTTTACAGTACATACGATTGAGTAGTTGCATAGCAAGAATCTATAGCAAAATATAATAGTGAGTAGTCTGAGTGTAAGTCATGGACCTAGAGGGCTGCATTTGGATAGGCAAAGAATGTGGGTACACTGGGAAAGAACTGTTGGATTTTGCCAAGGCAGAATACCAGTCAGATGAAAATCAAAAAGCTTTGGAGAAGAAACAGAAGCAGGAAGAGAAGGAAAAGATTGAGAAACAGAAGCGGGAAAGAGATGCTCGTGCTGAAGAGTTAGAGCTCAAAAGAGAGAGTTCAGAATACGAGAAAAGAAGATGAAAGAAGATACAGAATTTCAAGACAGGAAGATGAAAGAGGATAGAGAGTTAGAATTAGAGAAGGAGAGAATGAGAATAGCTCTGGAAGAGAAAAATATTGATAAGGAAATACAATTGAAGAGATTAGAAGTGGGTGCGAGTGGTCAGAACTTGACTCCGAGGGAATCTCATCGTCCCTTTAGGCTGCGTCTGCCAAATTTTAATGATAAAATCGACAGCTTAGATTTCTTCTTGAGAGGTTCGAAACCATTGCGTGGCATGGAAGGCTGACAGAGATCAATGGCCATCTCTGCTATCCACATTACTAGTGGGGCCTGCTATGGAGACTTTCTATAGCCTTCTGCTGGAAGAGCGGG
>JAMPIV010007649.1:0-102500 GCA_024509875.1 Oreohelix idahoensis | reverse complement strand
TGATCGTTTCGGCCTGAAACCCGCTTGTTCTTCTCTGATCTTTTCGTCAGCATGCAATTTAAGTCTTTCTAACATCATGCAACATAATAATTTTCCAGGTACTGATAATAGAGATATACCACGCCAGTTATTACAGTCTGATAGATCACCTTTCTTCGGTAACTTTACAATAATACTGTCTTTCCATTGTTGTGGTGGTTGTTCTTCTCTCCATACTTCATTTATAATATCTAAAATTCTCAAGAGGTTGTTGTCATTAACTGCTTTAATCATTTCCCCCTGAAATTTCGTCAACTCCAGCAGCTTTAAAATTTTTTAATCTTTTAACGGCTTGTTTGATCTCGTCCAGCGTGAATTCATCGCAAGTTATTGGCAAGGTGGTTGTGGGTGTTTCATTATTAAAATCAGGTGTTACTGTTGGTGGTGGTCTGTTTAGCACCTCCATGAAGTGCTCAGCCCATCTCTTCATTTGTTCTTTTTCTGTTGGTATTGAATTCCCTAATTTACCTTTAACAGGTGTTTCCATAGCAGTAGGCTGGTGACATAGTTGTTTTGTAATTTGATAAAGGCACCTACTATTACCAGTTCTTGCAGCATTTTCAGCTTCTACGGCCAGTTCATTGATGAAATGTCTTTTATCTCTTCGAGTTTTTGTCTTCACTTCTTTATTTAACAAGTTATAAGTTAGTTTGCAAGATTCAACTGCATTATGTGTACTTGCCGCTAGTAGTTTAAGTTTTGCTGTTTTCCTTTCTTGTATTTTATCCCAAGTATCTTCTCTCATCCATTTTTTCTTTTTATGTACTAGGTATCCGGTGGTCGCTACAGCTGCTTCTGTCATTGCTGTTCTCAGTTGTTCCCATTTAGTATCGATTGTCTTGGTGGTGATATCGTTGTCAATTTTTGCCTAAAGCATCGAAATAGTTGTTCATTTTGACATTATATTCCTTCTTTATATCATTTGATTGCAGTCTGTGTACATCTATTCTTCTATTTTTTTATTCGGTTGGTATAACTTCTTCAGTTTAATTCTCATTTTAGCTATGCAGAGGTTATGATCGCTTCCGATCTCTGCACCTCTGTATGCTCTGACGTCTTGAACTGATGAGCGAAATTTAGCGCTTATGCAGAAGTGATCTATCTGGTTCTTAGTTCTGCCATCAGGTGAATTCCATGTTATCTTGTGGATATTCTTATGTGGAAAGATGGTGTCTGCCACAACGAGGTTTGATATTTCACAAAGTTCTAGAAGTCTTTCGCCATTTTGATTCATACAGCCTATGCCATGAGTACCGAGATATCTTTGTACTCCATCGTTGTTGTCACCTACTTTGGCGTTAAAATCACCCATGACTGCTATTATGTCATGCTTGGGTATTGTGTTGATGGTACTTAGAAGTGCTTCATAGAAGTCATCTTTTGTGGTATCAAGAGCGTCGTTAGTTGGTGCATAACATTGTACAATTGAGAGCTTGAAAAATCGTGTCTGAAATCTAGCTAATATTAGCCTCTCATTGATAGGTACCCAGCTGATAAGCGATGCTGCTGCTTTCTGTGTCATTAGGATGGCTACTCCCTCTGTGTGACGATTATCATTACTACCAGGTTCGAAACCTGCTGCAGGCGGTTTGGTATCAGATCGGTTTGTGTGGATTTTTAACAATGGTATAAGCGCTGTACCGTTCAGAAAGCAATGGCAAACTACTGAATGAAAAAATTGCCTAGAAAAATCACAAACAGCCAATAAAAGCTGGGGTTGATTGCCACGTCCTGTAAAGGATAAGCAACTAACTTTTATATATATATATATATATATATATATATATATATATATATATATATATATATATATATATATATATATATATAGATATATATATAGGTGTAAAGTGCATACCTGTGTGTGCACATTGACAAATATATATTGCATTACACATGGAGTGACAAACATTGCTCGTTATTCACAGCTAATATAACTCAATGAACTCAAATACGTAAGCACAAAATCCGACGACTTTATATTACAAAACTTTAGCAATAACACAAGCAGACTGCCACTGTTGCTATGAATCATATTAATCATAAGAAAAGCACAATCTATCATGTGCATAATTGAAACATCATCCAAAGGAAAGAATTTAGCTATATCTCAATCTACATTCTACCATCTACTTTCCTTCATCCAAATTGCCTTCTCTCTCCATGTAATTTCTACACACTCCAGTATCTCTTTCTCTCTCCCTCTCTCCCTCTCTCTCTCTCTCTCTCTCTCTCTCTCTCTCTCTCTCTCTCTCATGCCTTACTACATTTCACCCTTTTTCAAAACTGACCAGTCTTCACCACCACTTCGTTCACAACAACTCAGTCATTCCCATGAACTTAACATCAGTGCTTACTATAACTAATACATTTGTGCTGACAGTCAAACTTATTTCATAATTCATTCATAACTTCCACTCCCAAAGGAGCATAAGCCTTCCACAAACACCTGCCAAGTCCTCCTGTCACGTGCCATCATCTCATGTTCTTTCCACGTTCTACTTATCATTTTCACCTCTGTCTCCAGCTCTCGCCTCCATGTGCTTCTTGGTCTACCTCTGCCTCTCTTGCCCTGGGGGGGGGGGGGGGGGGGGGCGGGGGTGGGGGGGGGGGGGGGGGGGGGGGGGGGGGGGGGGGGGGGTGGGGGTGGGGGGGGGGGGGGGGGAGGGGGGGGGGGGTTCCAGAACAAGGACTGCAGGTTTCCTCAGTGTGTGTCCTATCCATCGCCATCGTCTTCTTCTCATCTCTTGTTCCACTGGCACTTGTCTAGTTCTTATCCTGAGTTCCATGTTGATAACCTTGTCATACTATTTTATCCCTCTATTCTACGCAAGCACCCATTTATGAAAGTCTGTAGCTTTTGGTTGTCTTTGTTGTTCTCCATGTCTCAGAGCCATACAATAGGACTGACTTGACATTTGAGTTGAAGATTCTTATTTTCGTGTTGGATCTGATTTCTCTTGATCTCCATATATTTCCCAATGCAACGAAAGCTCCTCTTGCTTTTTGTATTTTTATTTTGATATCAGTCTGTCCCTCCAACTTTGTCTATATTGCTGCCAAGATATGTGTACGATTCTACATCTTGTATTGGTGTTGCTTCAAGTTCAACCTTGTTATAATTTCTTGCATTTATTGTCTTAATCTTCGTCTTAGCCCTGTGAATTTTGAGACCCACTTGTTGTGACGTCTGATCAAGAATTTTCATTTTCTTTTGCATCTGGTTATGGTTATGGGACAGAAGAGCCAAGCCATCTGCAAAATCCAGATCATCAAGCTGTTTAGTCAGAGTCCACTGGATTCCATTTATGTTGTGCGTTGTCAATGTTCTCTTAAATCAGTCTATTGCTAGTAAAAAAAGAAATGGAGACAAGAGGCATCCCTGTCGCACTCCTGTTCTTATCCCAAACAGTTCTGTAAGCTGTCCTTCATGAAGAACTCTGCATGTCATTTCTTCATATGTTTTCTTGGTACTTGTGTCTTTTATCACCCACAGATTAAAATTGTTGAAATTTTGAAGCCAAACGGATCACCGTACTTTTTGTTAAATTTTTTTTCTCTTCAATTCGCGCAACACCGTGTCATGCAATCGCCTGTCAAGGCCGTGGAACTGTTATTTTTAACTGTCTAATGTTAACCTCCATTTGTTTTCCTCTAAGACCAGCTTTATGATGCAGGGGAGTGAAGTGTTAGAGACTTCACTACAGTAAGACCAGCTTTATGATACAGGGGAGTGAAGTGTTACAGACTTCACTACAGTAAGACCAGCTTTATGATGCAGGGGAGTGAAGTGTTAGAGACTTCACTACAGTAAGACCAGCTTTATGATACAGGGGAGTGAAGTGTTAGAGACTTCACTACAGTAAGACCAGCTTTATGATGCAGGGGAGTGAAGTGTTACAGACTTCACTACAGTAAGACCAGCTTTATGATACAGGGGAGTGAAGTGTTAGAGACTTCACTACAGTAAGACCAGCTTTATGATGCAGGGGAGTGAAGTGTTACAGACTTCACTACAGTAAGACCAGCTTTATGATACAGGGGAGCGAAGTGTTAGAGACTTCACTACAGTAAGACCAGCTTTATGATGCAGGGGAGTGAAGTGTTACAGACTTCACTACAGTAAGACCAGCTTTATGATACAGGGGAGTGAAGTGTTAGAGACTTCACTACAGTAAGACCAGCTTTATGATACAGGGGAGTGAAGTGTTAAAGACGTCACTTCAGTAAGACCAGCTTTATGATACAGGGGAGTGAAGTGTTAGAGACGTCACTACAGTAAGACCAGCTGTATTATACAGGGAAGTGCAAGTGTTAGAGATGTCACTACAGTAAGACCAGCTTTATTATACAGGGAAGTGAAGTGTTAGAGACGTCACTACAGTAAGACCAGCTTTATTATACAGGGGAGTGAAGTGTTAGAGACTTCACTACAGTAAGACCATCTTTATTATACAGGGGAGTGAAGTGTTAGCGACATCACTACAGTAAGACCAGCTTTATTATACAGGGGAGGGAAGTGTTAGAGACGACACTACAGTAAGACCAGCTTTATTATACAGGGGAGTGAAGTGTTAGAGACTTCACTACAGTAAGATCAGCTTTATGATGAAGGGGAGTGAAGTGTTAGAGACTTCACTACAGTAAGACCAGCTTTATTATACAGGGGATTGAAGTGTTAGAGACTTCACTATAGAAAGACCAGCTGTATTATACAGGGGAGTTAAGTGTTAGAGACTTCACTACAGAAAGACTAGCTTTATGATACAGGGGAGTGAAGTGTTAGAGACGTCACTACAGTAAGATCAGCTTTATGATGAAGGGGAGTGAAGTGTTAGAGACTTCACTACAGTAAGACCAGCTTTATTATACAGGGGAATGAAGTGTTAGAGACTTCACTATAGAAAGACCAGCTGTATTATACAGGGGAGTTAAGTGTTAGAGACTTCACTACAGAAAGACCAGCTTTATGATGCAGGGGAGTGAAGTGTTAGAGACTTCACTACATGTGTGACTTTTTGTGGCGACATATCCGACATATCTTCAGTCAGACCCATTCGACAGTATCCTGCATGACATTACAGAATTTTGGCCTCCTCTGTAAATTATGCTGCTACAAATGAGCATGTGTATGTCCTGATATGTGCCAAGCTTCAGCGATCCTTGGTGATCTGTTCCCCTCATGGTCTTTTTTAGGGCCCACAAAACTGCACCACGGTCCTTTTCAGGGCCAAGAAAACTGCACCACGGTCCTGTTTAGGGCCCACAAAACTCCCTCGCTATGCACTGATCCTTGTCAAATATTGACCTAATCAGAGCCGGATTAACGTAGTAGCAAAAGTAGCATATGCTACAAGCCCCACGCTTTTAGGGCCCTGCGCCAATAAATATGTACATCATTTTTTTGGTCATCTTCTAATACGAGCATTAAACCAATGATCTTGTGATTTATGCGATCTTTAGCACCTTTTCATTTAGTGTCACGAAATTGTGAGAGAAAGAGCATAAGAGGGTGACTTTGTGTGACTCTTCATTACTTTTATCTTAACTGTTTGCGGACAGAAGCAGTCATTTTCTTTGGATTTGTTGAAAGCATGTACACCTTCCTTTCTGCTTCTACCTGCTGGTGGGGTCTCCTTTCTACTGCATTATGTGCTGGTGGTACTGACAATAAGTCCCTTTTGCCCTTTGTGAAAAGACTGTCAGATACCAGGTGGTCCGCTCGGGCAGATGCAACAAAAGCACTTTTACACAGCTTTTCTGCAATAAAACAAGTCTTGGATGATATTTCACATAACAATGATCAGAAGGCAGAGTGTCATCAACAGGCTCGTGGTCTACTTTCAACCATGATGAAGTTAGAAACAGGAATAATGATCATACTGTTATTGCTGGAGAGAACCAGAGAGCAATGATACATAATGCTGGAGAGAACCAGAAAACAATGATACATATTGCTGGAGAAAAGCAGAGAGCAAAAATACATATTGCCAGAGAGAACCAGAGAGCAATGATACATATTGCTGGAGAGAACCAGAGAACAATGATACATATTGCCTGAGAGAACCAGAGAGCAATGATACATATTGCCGGAGAGAACCAGAGAACAATGATACATATTGCCAGAGAGAACCAGAGAGCTATAATACATATTGCCAGAGAGAACCAGAGAGCAACAATACATATTGCCAGAGAGAACCAGAGAACAACAATACATATTGCTGGAGAGAACCAGAGAGCAATGATACATATTGCCAGAGAGAACCAGAGAGCTACAATACATATTGCTGGAAAGAACCCCTACTTGTGAAATGCATAATAGACTTACTTCCTGCTGCCCCTACCTGCGAATCTCGAACTAGATTAGCCGTGCAGGCAAATGTACGGAAGCCGGTGTGGTCATTGAATTTCAGAATGGGTGATAAAAGACACAAGAACCGTTTTCTTTATTAAATTAATGATCTTCAGGGGAACTCCATAATGCCTCATCAATTTCCAAAGTGATTCTCTGGACTCTACACTGTCTGGTCTGTACAGGATCTGTTTTGTCGAAAACCTGCATGTTCATCTCTTGGTTTCTTGTCTATGGACTCTTTTAATCTCTCAAGGATAATCCTGTTTAATACTTTTCCTCGCACTGATAGTAACATTATTCCTCTATAATTCGTGCAATCTTGTAAATTTCCCTTCTTAGACAACTTAACCAGATATCCTTCCTTCCATTCTGCTGGTATTTCTTCCTTTTTCCATAATTTACCAAGTAATTTATATAACATCTCTGTAGCCGTGTTGATATCTGCTTTGATGGCCTCTGCTGGAATGCCATCAAGTCCAGACACTTTTCCATCTCTTAGAAGCGTTATGGCTTTCTTTATTTTTCCTTTGTTGGTCTTTCACCGTTAATTTGTAGCTCTTCTTCTATTGGCTGGATGTTCGGGGGGTTTTGTGAGCTGGCCTATTGAGAAGGTTCTCAAAATATTCTGTCCACCTCTTCATTTGCTCTTGTATATTTCTGAGCAGTTTTCCATTCTTGTTTTTTATGAGGCAACTTGTTTGCTTGTATTTCCCTGTTAGCTTCTTTGTGCTGTTATACAGTTCTCTCATATTTCCTTTGGCTGCAGCATCTTCTGCCTCTCTTGCCAACTCCTCAATATACTTCTTCTGGTCTCTTTTGATACTTTTTTTTTACTTCTTTGTTTGCTTCTATGTACACTTCTTGAGCCTTGGCTTTGGAACTTCTGGTTTTGCTTGTGTTTAAATCTGCTTTCTGGGTTTTTTTCTGTCTTTTATCTTATTGATGGTTTCTGTTGTTATCCATGCTTTTTGTTGTCATTCCCTTTTCCCCAGTATTTCTTCACATGTCTCATTCCATACATTTTGATTTGCTGCCAATAGTCTTCTGTATTCTCTACATCTTCCAGCTGTTGGAGCACTTGGAATTTGTTGGATGTTGTGACTGCAAATGTGTTTCTTGATTTCTTAGATGTCCTACATTAAATTGTTGTCTATAATTTTGCATTGTTGCATATCTCTTGAATTTCATTTTTACTTTGGCTATCAGAAGGTGGTGATCTGATGCCACATCTGCTCCTCTATATACCTTTACATCCTGCAATGATGATCTAAACTTCTTGTTTATGCATATATGAACAATCTGATTTTCTGTTCTATGGTCTGGTGATATCCATGTTGCCTTGTGGAAACATGCTTCCTTCTATAGCCAGTTGATTTGAAGCACAGAAGTTTGAGAATAGTTTCCCATTTTCATTCATTATTCCTAGCCCATGTTTTCCCATGACTTCTTCAAAGCCAGTGTTGACTGTACCTATCTCTGCATTCTTGTCACCCATCAAAATTGTGATGTCTCTTCTTTTTCCATAATTTCCTGTAGTCTAGTATAAAATGCTTCTTTCACAGACTCTTCTTTGTCATTAGTTGGTGCATAACATTGGATGACATTTACATTTATTTTCTTTTTAGCTGTTTTAAAAGTAGCTATTATTATTCTGGGTCTAACGGCTTCCCATTCTATGAGTGCTTTCTGTGCTTCTTTAGATAACATAAATGCTACCCCTGCACTGTGGTGTGAACTTTCGTCTTCATGTCCTGAGTACAGCACCAATTCACATGTGATGAGTTTCTTCTTGTCTACCCCTTTCCACTTTGTTTCACACAGTCCCAGAACCTCAATTTTATATTCCCTCATTTCTGCTGCTACTTGTGCCACTTTCCCTTGTTTGTTTAATGTCTGAACATTCCAGCTGTCAAATCTGGAAGTTCTCCTAGAAGAAAGAAGGTTAGTCAGTAACACAGACTCCTTTCGGCTTTCTCTGTGTTGCATCATACGCCTCCCTGCGAGAGGACCTTCCCCTGTCTTGGATGGCTGTGTTTTATTTTCCTTAATTGACTTGTCCATGTTTGTTGAAGTTTTTTGTGGTTTAAATTTTTTACAGGATGGGGTAACCAGCCCCATGCCCAACACTCCTTAGTCGCTTTCTATGACATGCATGGCAGGGAACAGTGTTACTATTTTTTGCTCCCCTTTCTGGCCCAGGTAACACACCATACTGGAGAATATCTATTCTATAAACCTGTACTGGATACACAACATATCATCAGAATATCTTATACAAAAATCAGGCAGAATACAGTTGGCAAAACAATAATCATGTACAGGTATCAGATATTACAATGGAAAGGGTGGTAAAAAAAAACCACCCATTTACTAAAAACAAGTTTTCAAAATCTCGATAAAGAATCTGCAATAACATTTAATTTACCCTGAATGGAAAAAAACCGTGAAGTTTTACTGTTGTAGCAACCACGACCCCCTTGTCAAACGCAAATTTGATGATCTAGATGACTTAAGAAGAGTCAGTGGACAATGGTACATGTCCAGCACAAAATGAGATCCTAAAAAATACCAAGAGAGTTTGGAAACAGCCCAAATAATAGCTAAATACTCTCTCTCTCTCTTTATAGTGGCTTATCGTGTTGCAGCCAGAAGCAAATTTCTATATATATATATATATATATATATATATATATATATATATATATATATATATATATATATATATATATATATATATATATATATATATATATATATATATATATATATATATATATATATATAATACATATAATATATATATATATATATATATATATATATATATATATATATATATATATATCTGCCATCAATGGTACCTATACCTTGTAGCGGTATGGCAGCTTGCGTACCCTGACAATCCCCAGAGCTATGCCAGTGGGAGTTTTACTCCTGGTAGGTTCAACCAAACTGGACTGGTCTGTGTGGGTAGGGGTCAGACAAAAGCTGGTACCCTGGTCCTCCAGGTTGGGGGTTTTAGCAAAGGGCTGACACCCCTGTCTATGTAAAAAAAATAATGAAGTTACGGAAACAACATCAAATGAACAAACTTTGCTGCTGGCATGAAAACGGATGTCCTGACCGCAAAACAGGATACAAGAATAGGATTTTGGAATGTCAGGACAATGTACGAGACAGGTAAACTAAGACAGGTCACGGCAGAAATGAGAAACTATAGGTTACACATCCTGGGGATAAGTGAGAGCAGATGGACAGGGGCAGGAAAAGTTAAAACAGCAACAGGAGAAACAGTACTTTACTCTGGAAGAGAGGATGGACAGCACAGTGAAGGCGTAGCCATTATTCTACAGAAAGGGATAGAAAGGACATTACTGGAATGGAAACCCATCAACAAAAGACTGATACGATTGAGATTGAGAGGGAGATTCACCAACACTACAATAATACAATGCTACGCACCAACGAATGATAGCGATGAGGAGGTCAAGGATGAATTCTATCAACAACTGCAGAAAGAAATGGAAGACACACCTAGATATGATCTTGTTATAGTAATGGGAGACCTCAATGCGAAAGTTGGTACACACAATACATATAATGAAAGAACAATGGGGAAATGCAGCAGCGGAACAGCAAACGAAAATGGGGATAAGCTAATAAGTTTCTGTAGCATTAACAACCTGGTCATTGGAGGACACTTTTCCCACATAAGGAAATTCACAAGTTAACATGGGAATCACCAAATGGTCGGGACAGAAACCAGATAGACCACATCATGGTTAACGGCAGATGGAGACATGCATTACAAGATGTGAAGGTAAGAAGAGGTGCAGATGTGGGAAGTGATCACCATTTAGTAGTAGCAAAACTGAAAGTGAAACTAAGAAGGGCTGGACCAACTGTAACTACACAGAAAAGGTTTGACATCAGCAAATTGAAGGACCCCCTTACCAGAAAAGCTTTTGCGGCCGACATTAAGAAACGATATCAATTTGCCAAAAGCCAGGAAAAGCCATTGACTGATGATATAGACCAGAATTTCAACACCATTTCAACAATATATAAGGAAAGTAGCAAATCATGCTTAGGATTCCAGGAAAGGAAGAAGCAAGACTGGATAACACCAGAAACACTAAACACCATAAAGATGAGAAAGGAAATGAAAAGAAAGAAAACAGAAGCGAAGTCCCCCAGGTTAAAGCAACTATATAGCGAACAGTACAGTCAGCTGGACAGGGAAGTTAAACGCCAAACCCGAGCCAACAAAAGGAATTTCCTAGATGATCTTGCAAAACAGGCAGAAGAGGCAGCACTGAGAAATGAACAAAGCACAGTATACAAAATAACTAAACTCATCAGCGGAAAACAAGGTGCAAACAATATTACATTAGTAAGAGATAAGCAAGGAAATCTCATCAAGACAGCAGAGGGACAGGAAACAAGATGGGCAGAGCACTTCAGAGAAACTCTGAACAAGGAAATACCAGAGACACAATTGAATGTTCCTGAGGCTGAAAACGATCTAGATGTAAATACAGACATTCCACGAAAAGAAGAAATCATCACAGCAATCAAAGGGTTAAAGAACGGTAAAGCTCCGGGCCATGATAACTTAAATGCAGAGCTATTTATGACAGACCCTGAGCTAGCAGCAGAACTATTAGAACCACTATTTGCACAAGTGTGGAAAACGGGGACAACACCATCAGAGTGGAACAAAGGAATAATTGTCAAATTGCCTAAGAAGGGAGATCTTGCAGACTGCAATAATTGGAGAGGAATCACTCTTCTCTCAGTTCCCAGCAAAATACTAGGCAGGATAATTATACAGAGAATTTCAAAGGCAGTAGACTACAAACTGAGGAAAGAACAAGCAGGATTTAGAAAGAACAGAAGATGTGTAGACCATATATTCACTCTCAGGAACATTATAGAGCAGTGCTTAGAGTGGCAAAGACAGCTTTACATAAATTTTGTTGATTTTGAAAAGGCTTTTGACAGCATACATAGGGACAGTTTATGGAAAATACTGAGGGCTTATGGAATTCCAAGCTGCATAGTGTCAATCATAAAAAGCCTCTATGCCAACTTTACGTGTAGTGTTGGGCAGAGCAACCTAACCTTCGAGGTGAAGACAGGAGTACGACAGGGATGCCCCTTATCAACCACTCTATTTTTAACAGTCATAGACTGGGTGATGCGCCAGACAACAGAGGGCAGTCCAAGAGGAATAAGATGGACTACATTTTCTACATTGGAAGATCTGGAATATGCAGATGACATTGCACTGCTGGCACATTCACATCAACACATCCAGGAAAAAACGGATAGACTTAATAAATTTAGCCAGCAGGTGGGCTTGAACATCAATTTAAAGAAGTCTGAGGTCATGACGCTCAACGTGAGCAACCCTGAGCCCATATCAGTAAGGAATCAGCAACTGGTACAGACAGATACCTTCACATACCTAGGAAGCATAGTAACACCAGACGGTGGGGCAGGCAAAGACATCAACATCAGAATGAATAAGGCAAGAACAGCCTTCTTTAGCCTAAATAACATCTGGAAGTCCTCCCAGTACAGCACAAGCACAAAATTAAGATTATACCAGAGTTGCGTGCTTTCTGTGCTTCTCTATGGTGTGGAATGCTGGAGAGTCACAGAGAAGGAAATGTCAAAATTGTCCTCTTTTCACACAACATGCCTAAGAAAATTTCACCGCATCTTTTGGCCGAATACCATCACCAACCAAGATCTGCTTACTTGTAGCAAGCAAGAGGACATGCACACCATCATAGCTGGCAGACGCTGGAGCTGGGTTGGTCATGTCCTCAGAAGAGACCCCGATGCCATCACAAGAACAGCTATGCTTTGGACCCCTGAAGGAAAGCGAAAGAGAGGCCGACCAAAAACAACTTGGCGGAGGACTGTGGAGGCTGAGATGCAAAGAATGAACCAGAGTTGGGGCACTGTACGAAGGATGGCCACCGACCGTGCAAAGTGGAATCAATTTGTTGTTGCCCTACAAGACGCCACTAGGCATGATGGCCACTGACTGCTTTGACGGTCGGTGGTCAAGGATCGAAGAAGAAGAAGATATATATATATATATATATATATATATATATATATATATATATATATATATATATATATATATATATATATATATATATATATATACACACATATATATATATAAATAATAATAATAATAAATTCTTTAAGCACCAAACACGGTGCATAAGGCAGAAACCAGTGCTCTCCAGGTTGTTTGTTGTGACGCCACTCCTCTTAGCTCTTGCACATTATTTAGGCCCAACGTTCTTCCTTCTCTTATTATTGTTCTTCTGAGTGTTTCTTTTGGTCTTCCTTTTTTCCTCTTACCCTCAGGAACCCAAGTGAGCACCTGTAGTGGTATTCTGTTGTTTTGCATTCGTAGGACATGACCGATATATGACCATCGTCTTTTCCTTATATAGTCAGAGACATATTTCTGCCTAGAGTCTTCTCTTATTTGTCGATTAGTCTTGAATTCTTTCCAACTGATGTTCATGAGTTTTCTAAGACATTTGTTCTCGAATGTATTCAGCTTTTTCTCCAATGATTTTGTTATTTTCAGACTCTCACAACCGTATGTTAACACAGAGATAACATTTGAATTAAACAGACGAAGCTTGGTATGTATATTCAATGATCGTAATTTCCAAATGTTAGATAATCTATTGAAGGCGCTAGCTGCCAAAGCAATTCTAGTATGGATTTCTCTTGTTGTGTCACCATCCTGAGTCATTTTACTGCCTAAATAATTGAAACTTTCAACTTTCTGTAGTTTTTCCCCATTCAAGATGATATCAAAGGTCTCGTTAGAAAAGTTCATAGCTTTAGTTTTAGAGGCATTTATTTGGAGACCTATTTTAACCGAGAGATGACACAAATTATTTACTGCTTCTTGGGATTGTCTGGGTATATATATAGATAGAGGTGTAAAGTGCATAGCTGTGTGTGCACATTGACAAATATATATTGCATTACACATGGAGTGACAAACATTGCTCGTTATTCACAGCTAATATTAACTCAATGAACTCAAATACGTAAGCAAAATATCCGACGACTTTATATTACAAAACTTTAGCATAACAGCAATAACACAGGCAGACTGCCACTTTGGCCATGAATCATACTAATCATAAGAAAAGCACAATCTATCATGTGCATAATTGAAACATCATCCAAAGGAAAGAATTTCATTATATCTCAATCTACTTTCTACTGTCTACTTTCCTTCATCCAATTCCCCTTCTCTCTCCATGTAATTTCTACTCGCTCCAATCTCTCCCTCTCTCTCTCATGCCTTACTACATTTCACGCTTTTTCACAACTGACCAGTCTTCACCACCACTTCATTCACAGTCATGCTCATGAACTTAACATCAGTATTTACTGCTACTAATACATTAGTGCCATCAGTCAAACTTAACATTCACTCACTTCAACTCAAACAGTTCATGACATCCACCCCTCCCTCTCCAAGTGAAAAATGGTTTTTCACTGGATGGGTGGTAGATATCAGGAACACAACCATCCAAAACCTAACATTACATGTGTGGGCAAAATCTATTGCATAAGTGTGGACACATGCCATCTGCAAATAATCAATAATAACATGCTGAAAAAATTACATCAGAAATGAGTTGCTAGGAAAATACAACAGCAACTGTTTGACAATAATGATGCAACTATAATTATACACAAAAAATGTGATATACATTACATCAAATTCTACCAATACCATTCATTCATAACCATCCACTCCCAAAGGAGCATAGGCCTTAAACAAACACCTGCCAAGTCCTCCTGTCATGTGCCATCATCTCAAGTTCTTTCCATGTTCTCATTATTTTCACCTCTGTTTCCAGCTCTCTTCTCCATTTGCTTCTTGATCTACCTCTGTCTCTCTTGCCCTGGGGGTTCCAGAACAAGGACTGCCTTGTAATGCTATCAACTGGTCTCCTCAGTGTGTCTCCTATCCATCACCATTGTCTTCTTCTCATGTCTTGTTCCACTGGCACTTGTCTAGTTCTTGTCCTGAGGTCCACGTTGGTAACCTTGTCATACCTTTTTAATCCCTCTATTCTATGCAAGCACCCATTTATGAAAGTCTGTAGCTTTTTGGTTGTTGTCTTTGTTGTTCTCCATGTCTCAGAGCCATACAATAGGACTGACTTCACATTTGAGTTGAAGATTCTTATTTTCGTGTTGGATCCGATTTCTCTTGATCTCCATATATTTCCCAATGCAACGAAAGCTCCTCTTGCTTTTTATATTCTTATTTTGATATATCTAGTGATGGAAGATCAAGTAAAGAAATCAAGACAAGACTTGAGATGGCCTCAGCTGCCATGACAAGGCTGAATGTGATCTGGAAAAGTAACATCAGTTTTCCTGAGAAGATCAAATTATACAAATCACTTGTATTATCTATTCTCTTGTATGAGTGTGAGGGCTGGACACTCACTGCAGATACGGAGTGAAGGATTCAGGCTTTTGGGTATAAATGTTATAGAAGAATTGTGCGCATTTGCTATAAAGAGCACAAAACAAATGTCTATGTTAGAGAGAAAATAAACACCTATGCAAGCCACTAAGAACTACTTTTGTCAGTAGTGAAACGTTGAAAGCTCGCCTGGTTTGGGCATGTAACTCGTCATGACTCCCTTTCGAAAACGATTCTCCAGGGAACAGTTGAAGGCAAACAGAGAAGAGGAAGGCAAAGAAAATCCTGGGCTGATAACATCAAAGAATGGGCAGGGCACGGTTTTTCCACACTTGTATGCATTGCTGAGGATAGAGAGCAGTGGAGGACCCTGTCTGCTGATGCTTCCACCATGGCAGTAAATTAATATGAAACAAATATAAAGGTATGTTATAAGACACTCGTAGGAAATAAAGAAGTAGAACACTAGACAACAGAAAAACAACAGACATGAGTGGCTTACCCAGGATTTGAACCCTGGACCTTCCGTGCGACAACACCGCCTAGCTATGCAAGCGAATCACACTGTCCTCCCTGCCATCTACGCATCCCGTTTTTCTGTTGTCTAGTGTTCTACTTCTTTATTTCCTACGAGTGCCTTATAACATACCTTTATATTTGTTTCATATTAATTTACTGTTTACAGGCCTCGTGGTTTCCCTTCCTTATGTGTTATAAATGTTTCCACCATGGCACCCCTACGACCCATGACGGGTTACAGGTTGAGATGAGATGATGATTATCTGGTGAGACCGAATGATTAAATCACTGCAAGCAGCAGCAGCACTATCACTCACACTAAGCTATGTATACTTTTATGTCTTTGTAGACTACCACTCTCACTAAATGCAGCACCACAGACATCAATCTTGTATGGTTTATTTCCTGTATGTATTCTTTTATGTCTTTGTAGGTGACCTATTCTAGTAAATGCTACACCACAAACATCACACTTGTAAAGCTTCTCTCCTGAATGTATGCTTTTATGTCTTTCTAGGTGACCTATCTAAGTAAATGCTGCATCACAAACATCACACTTGTAAAGCTTCTCTCCTGTATGTATTCTTTTATGATTTTGTAGAATACTGCTGTGAGTAAATGCTGCACCACAAACATCACACGTGTAAGGTTTATTTCCTGAATGTATTCTTTCATGTCTTTGTAGACTTCCCGCTCAGTAAATGTAGCACCACAGACATCACACTTCTACAGCTTATTTCCTATATGTGTTCTTTTAAGATTTTGTAGTCCCCTCAGAGTAAATGGGACACCACAGACATCACACTTGTAAAGCTCAACTCCTGAATATATTCATTTATGTTTTACTAGGTGACTTGTTACTGTAAGTGATGCACCACAGACATCAGACTTGTAAGATTTATCTCTTATATGTATTCTTTTATGTCTTTCTAGGTTACCTATCAGAGTAAATGCAGCAATACATGCATCACAGTAAATGCTGCCCCACAGACATCACACTTGTAAGGTTTATTTCCTGTATGGATTTTTTTATGGACTTCTTTTAATCTCTTGAGGATGATTCTGTTTAATACTTTTTACAGGCACTGATAGTAACATTATTCCACTATAATTTGTGCACTCTTGTAAATTTCCCTTCTTAGGCAACTTGATCAGATAACCTTTCTTCCATTCTGCTGGTATTCCCTCTCTCTCCCAGACTTTGCCAAGTAGTTTGTATAATATCTCTGTAGAGGTATCAATATCTTTTGATGGCCTCTGCTGGAATGCAATCTGGACCAGCTGCTTCCCATTCTTTCAGAAGCTTTATGGCTTTCTTTATTTCTTCTCTACTTGGTCATTGACAGCTGATTTGTAGCTCCTCTTCTGCTGGCTGGATGTCTGGGGGATTAGTTGGAGCTGGTCTATTGAGAAGTTCCACAAAATGTTCTATCCATCTCTTCATTTGTTCTTGTATATTACTAAGCAATTTTCCATTCTTATCTTTTATGAGGCCATTTGCTTGTTTATATTTCCCTGTTAGCTTCTTTGTGTTGTTGTACAGGTCCCTCTATGTCCTTTGGCTGCAGCTTATTCTGCTTCCCTTGCCAACTCTTCAATATACTTCCTCTTGTCTCCTTTAATGTTTCTTCTTACTTCTTTGTTTGCTTCTATGTACACTTCATGAGCCTTGGCTTTGGAGCTTCTGGTTTTGCTTATGTTTAAATCTGCTTTCTTGTTTTTCCTGTCTTCTATCTTGCTAATAGTTTCTGTTGTTATCCATGCTTTGTGCTGATGTTCTCTTTTTCTCAGTACTTCTTCACATGTGTCGTTCCATATACTTTGTACTTGTTGCCAGTGGTTTTCCATTATCTGCTTCATCGTCCAGCTGTGGGAGTACTTGGTATTTGTTGGATACTGTGACTGAAAATTGTTCTCGTATTTCCTGATTTCTTAAATATCCCTCATTATACTATAAAAAGTCCATAGACAAGCAACTGAGAGATGAACAAGCAGGATTTTTACAAAACAGATCCTGTACAGACCATATAGCCACATTGAGAATACTACTTGAACAAAGTCTAGAGTGGAATTCACCGCTATACATTGGGTTCGTGGACTATGAAAAATCATTTGACAGCATAGACAGAGAATCACTTTGGAAATTGATGAGGCATTATGGAGTTCCCATGAAGATCATTAACTTAATACATGACATGTAGAGTTCTTCGTGAAGGACAACTTACAAAACTGTTTAGGATTAGAATGGGAGTGAGACAGGGATGCCTCTTGTCTCCATTTCTTTTCTTATTAGCAATAGATTGGGTTATGAAAACATCAACATCACACCATAGAAATGGAATCCAGTGGAATCTGACTAAACAGATTTTGCAGATGACTTGGCTCTTCTGTCCCATAACCATAACCAGATGCAAAAGAAAATGAAAGTTCTTGATGAGAAGTCACAACAAGTGGGTCTAAAAATACACTGGGATAAGACAAAGATTAAGAGAATAAATGCAAGAAATGATAACAAGGTTGAACTTGAAGAAACACCACTACAAGATGTAGAATGGTACACATATCTTGGCAGATGTAGAATTGTACACATATCTTGGCAGATGTAGAATTGTACACATATCTTGGTAGATGTAGAATCATACACATATCTTGGCAGATGTAGAATGGTACACATATCTTGGCAGCAATATAGACAAAGTTGGAGGGACAGACAGTGATATCAAAATAAGAATACAAAAAGCAAGAGGAGCTTTCATTGCATTGGGAAATATATGGAGTTCAAGAGAAATCGGATCCAATATGAAAATAAGAATCTTCAACTCAAATGTGAAGTCAGTCCTATTGTATGGCTCTGAGACATGGAGAACAACAAAAACAACAACCAAAAAGCTACAGACTTTCAAAGATGAGTGCTTGTGTAGAATAGATGGATTAAAATGATATGACAAGGTTACCAATGTGGAACTGATGACAAGAACTAGACAAGTGCCAGAGGAACAAGAGATGAGAAGAAGACGATGGCAATGGATAGGACACACATTGAGGAAACCTGCTGATAGCATTACAAGGCAGTCCTTGTTCTGGAATCCACAGGGAAAGAGAAGCAGAGGTACCAATAGACAAAAAACACACGGAGAAGAGAACTGGAAACATTGGTGAAAATGATGAGGAAAACATGGAAAGAACTTGAGCAGATGGCACAGGACAGAAAGACTTGGCATGTGTTTGTTGAAGGCCTTTGCTCCTCAGGGAGCTAATGGGTATTGTAAGACTGATTGATTCTGTTATGACTTTATAAGCTTCCTGTCTCAGTAAATGCTGCTCCACAAACATCACACTTCTGAGGCTTCTATCCTGAATGTATTCTTTTAAATCTTTCTAGGTGACTTTCTGACTTTGTAGGTGACCTGTCTGACTTTCTAGGTGACTTTCTGACTTTGTAGGTGACCTGTCTGACTTTCTAGGTGACTTTCTGACTTTGTAGGTGACCTGTCTGACTTTCTAGGTGACTTTCTGACTTTCTAGGTGACCTGTCTGACTTTCTAGGTGACTTTCTGACTTTGTAGGTGACCTGTCTGACTTTCTAGGTGACTTTCTGACTTTGTATTTGACCTGTCTGACTTTCTAGGTGACTTTCTGACTTTCTAGGTGACCTGTCTGACTTTCTAGGTGACTTTCTGACTTTGTAGGTGACCTGTCTGACTTTCTAGGTGACTTTCTGACTTTGTAGGTGACCTGTCTGACTTTCTAGGTGACTTTCTGACTTTGTAGGTGACCTGTCTGACTTTCTAGGTGACTTTCTGACTTTGTAGGTGACCTGTCTGACTTTCTAGGTGACTTTCTGACTTTGTAGATGACCTGTCTGACTTTCTAGGTGACTTTCTGACTTTGTAGGTGACCTGAGTAAATGCTGCTATATAAACTTGTAAGGCTTTTGTTCTGTATGTGTTCTTTTATGACTTTGTAGTTTACCTGTATGAGTAAATGCTGCTATATAAACTTGTAAGGCTTTTGTTCTGTATGTGTTCTTTTATGACTTTGTAGTTTACCTGTATGAGTAAATGCTACTCCACAAACTTCACACATGTAAGGCTTCTATTGTGTATGTATTCGTGTATGACTATGTAGAATACAACTCTGAGTAAATGCTGCTCCACATGTAAGGCTTCTATTGTGTATGTATTCGTGTATGACTATGTAGAATACAACTCTGAGTAAATGCTGCTCCACAAACATCACACTTGTAAGGCTTCTCTCCTATATGTATTCTTTTATGATTTTGTACACGACTGCTCTGAATAAATGCTACCCCACAAACATCACACTTTTAAGGCTTCTCTCCTGTATGTATTCTTTTATGACTTTGTAGACAATTGCTCAGAGTAAATGCTGCCTGCCCCACAAACATCACACTTGTAAAGCTTCTTTCCTGTATGTATTTTTTTATGATTTTGTAGATTACCGCTCTCAGTAAATGCTGCTCCACAAACATCACACTTGTAAGGCTTCTCTCCTGTATGTATTCTTTTATGTTTTTGTACACTACTGCTGTGAGTAAATGCTGCTCCACAAACATCACACTTGTAAGGCTTCTCCCCTGTATGTATTCTTTTATGTTGTTGTACACTACTGCTCTGAGCAAATGCTGCACCACACACATCACACTTGTAAGGCTTCTCTCCTGTATGTATTCTTTTATGATTTTGTAGGTGACCTGTGTGAGTGAATGCTGCTCCACAAACATCACACTTGTAATGCTTCTCTCCTGTATGTATTCTTTTATGACCTTGTAGACTACCACTCAGAGTAAATGCTGCTCCACAAACATCACACTTGTAAGGCTTCTCTCCTGAGTGTATTCTTTTATGCTTATCTAAACTATCGCTTCGAGTAAATGCTGCTCCACAAACATCACACTTGTAAGGCTTCTCTCCTGTATGTATTCTTTTATGTTGTTGTACACTATTGCTCTGAGCAAATGCTGCACCACACAGATCACACTTGTAAGGCTTCTCTCCTGTATGTATTCTTTTATGATTTTGTAGGTGACCTGTGTGAGTGAATGCTGCTCCACAAACATCACACTTGTAAGGCTTCTCTCCTGTATGTATTCTTTTATGTTGTTGTACACTACTGCTCTGAGCAAATGCTGCACCACACACATCACACTTGTAAGGCTTCTCTCCTGTATGTATGCTTTTATGACCTTGTAGACTACCACTCTCAGTAAATGCTGCTCCACAAACATCACACTTGTAATGCTTCTCTCCTGTATGTATTCTTTTATGTTTTTGTACACTACTGCTCTCAGTAAATGCTGCTCCACAAACATCACACTTGTAAGGCTTCTCTCCTGTATGTATTCTTTTATGTTTTTGTACACTACTGCTCTGAGTAAATGCTGCACCACAAACATCACACTTGTAATGCTTCTCTCCTGTATGTATTCTTTTATGTTGTTTTAGTCTACTGCTCTGAGTGAATGCTTCTACACATACATCACACTTGTAAAGTTTATTTCCTATATGTATTCTTTTATGCCTTTGTAGATTACCTGTCTGAGTAAATACATCACACTTGTAAGGCTTCTGTCCTGTATGTATTCTTTTATGTTGCTGTAGGTTATCTTTGACAGAAAATGATGCACCATTAATGTCACACTTGAAGGATTTGTCTTTCTCTATATTCTTGTGAGACTGAGTGCTTAAATAACTGCAAGCAGCAACAGCTCTGTCAGTCACACAAAGCTGAGCATTTATCTCACTGGCAGAAAATGGTTTAATACAATTTATGTTACAGACTTGATTTTTACAAACTGATTTATTACTGTGTAGGTTGTTATACATTGTAGCTGTCCTTTCCTGACTGTTGATGAGGTTCACTGATGCTTCATTACAAGTGAGTCTCAGGTTGATGCTATCTTCTCTTGCTACATCAGTAAAAGTGGCATCTCCAATCTGATTCACTGCTTCATTCATGTTATTTAGACTGTCCTGTGGTAACACATTCTGAAGATCACTGCATTTATTATCAAACTCCCAGCATCCATCTCTGTGTACTGTTGTCATATGCTTTTCCAGGACATCAAGTTGGAAGAAATGAGTGCTGCACAGGTGACAAGAATAAACACCTGTAATAATAAAAATAATGAGCAAAGATAAATAATGAAATGCATGTCGCATATGTTTAGTTAAAATTTGTTAGCAAAATGTAGTAACAAACACATAAGCACAATTTCCTGATAATTATGTGATTGTTATTCAGGATCAACATCATTGCAATCCAGGCAAACCCATTGGTGCTAAGTCTCCCTCAGCAAATGTTGAAGTGTATGAATGCTTACTGTACTGTAGCATCCTGACTGTATACATGTAGGATGCATCCTCTCATACATCATACCTGCTAGTCTTATGTTTGGTGCCACATTCCAGCTATCTTAGCCTTGTTGATTCATCTATTGCAGTGTTGTTTTCTAACAGATGATCATTAACTGTCCTCAGTATCTCTCCCTTGTGCAGGACCAGTGTCACAGCTATGGGTGAACTTCAAGCTAGTCTGTCAGGATTCTTATTGCCATGTGATACACCTGAATGACTTGTACAGTAGATTTCACACCAGCTTCTGAAGATTCTAGGCACCTATAAATGTTTTCTATTCATGCAACAGACATCCATTTTGAACCTTTAAAAGTATACACTGAGAGTGTGGCACAACAACTACTCTGGTTACTGCCCTAACAGCCTCTATCTCCATTAACTATAAACATTAAGAAAGTTTAATTAAAATTTGTAAAAAGATTTAAGTCTCTAAGAAAGGCCCACTCGCTGCTTAGTATTAAATGTCATAGTGCAGATATTGAAGTCATATAAACTTATGTAGCCAAAATATGAATTTAAAGTAATAACATTGCTATTATAATACCTTTCTCATCTCCAAATAAGCAAAACTGTTGTTGACTTTCTGGCATGTCCAAGAAGTCAGTATACTGTATCTCAGTTTTAGTACAGCTGTTGTCACAATCAGCCTGAAACAAATTTTGATCAATCCTGGCATTTATGTCACATCATCATTATCACTTCTAGCTCCCTAAACAGCCTAGGCCTTCAACAAATGTCTGCCAACTCATCTTGTTGTATACTATCAGGTCAAGGTTGTCTCCATGATGTCTGCCAACTCATCTTGTTGTATACTATCAGCTCAAGGTTGTCTCCATGATGTCTGCCAACTCATCTTGTTGTATACTATCAGGTCAAGGTTGTCTCCATGATGTCTGCCAACTCATCTTGTTGTATACTATCAGCTCAAGGTTGTCTCCATGATGTCTGCCAACTCATCTTGTTGTATACTATCAGCTCAAGGTTGTCTCCATGATGTCTGCCAACTCATCTTGTTGTATACTATCAGGTCAAGGTTGTCTCTATGATGTCTGCCAACTCCTCTTGTTGTATACTATCAGCTCAAGGTTGTCTCCATGATGTCTGCCAACTCATCTTGTTGTATACTATCAGCTCAAGGTTGTCTCCATGATGTCTGCCAACTCATCTTGTTGTATACTATCAGGTCAAGGTTGTCTCCATGATGTCTGCCAACTCATCTTGTTGTATACTATCAGCTCAAGGTTGTCTCCATGATGTCTGCCAACTCATCTTGTTGTATACTATCAGGTCAAGGTTGTCTCTATGATGTCTGCCAACTCATCTTGTTGTATACTATCAGCTCAAGGTTGTCTCCATGATGTCTGTCAACTCATCTTGTTGTATACTATCAGCTCAAGGTTGTCTCCATGATGTCTGTCAACTCATCTTGTTGTATACTATCAGGTCAAGGTTGTCTCCATGATGTCTGCCAACTCATCTTGTTGTATACTATCAGCTCAAGGTTGTCTCCATGACTGACTCATATCTTTGACTTTTGTATACAGCTCTCTACTATGTGTGTTTTTGAGTTTCCCAAAACCTCTTTTACCCTGGACATTTCAGAATGCTATAAACTAGAGCTATATAATTGAATGGCCTTGACACTGGAGTTGAAGATTGAGATTTTTGTGTTGGACTTGATTTCTCTTTGTATTTATGACACTTGTAATACACAGTTTTTAAATGTAGGGGAGATAACATTTTTTCTGCAATCATTTTCTCATTATACCATCATTCATGCATACATTCAAAGACATACTCACATGCACATTCACAAATGAACACATACACTTATTTAAACGTTCACAGACAAATGCTCATGTACTCACATACATGCACATTGTCACAAAAATGTTTGTGAAAAATAAACATACACTTATTTAATACGTTCACAGGACAATAATTTGTTTTCTACATGACAAACATGCACAGATGGCACAAATAGGAGTTGACTTGAAAGCAACCAAGGTGGAGTGGGTTCAATTCTCTGCACCAAAAACAGGAGGCTATTGTGAGTCTACATGAAATTGTAGACAATAATTACTATCATTTCAGGCCTCTTGTAATTTCTGGGATCTCTGATCAGACAAAGAAATATTGCTCCCTCAGGATGTTGTACAGGGCACTATTATAAGGCCTTTTGTAGATAATTAATGGTCTAATACAGTTTGTCTAACATTCTGTACATACAACATATCAGGTTAATTAACTGTCTGATATGGTTTGTCTAAACAATGGTACATACAACATCTTTCTTCTTCTTCTTTGATCCATAACCACCAACCGTCAAAGCAGTCAGCAGCCATCATGCCTGGTGGTGTCTTGTAGGGCAGCAACAAATTGATTCCACCTTGCTTGGTTGGCGGCCATCCTTCGTACAGTGCCCAAACTGTGGTTCATTCTTTGCATCTCAGCTTCCACAGTTCTCCGCCAAGTTGTTTTTGGTTGGCCTCTCTTTCACTTTCCCTCGGGGGTCCATAGCATAGCTGTTCCTGCGATGGCATCAGGGTCCCCCCCCCCCCTGAGAACATGGCCAACCCAACCCCAGCGTCCGCCAGCCATGATGGTGTGCACGTCCTCCCGGCCACTCCGAACAAGCAGTTCTTGGTTGCTGATGGCACTTGGCCAAAAGATTCGGAGAACCTTCCCAAGGCAGACCGTGCGGAAGGAGGACAGCCCCGACACCTCCCTCTCCAACATTCCGCATCACAGAGAAGCACAGAAAGCACACAGCTCCCATACAGTCCCAATCCGGTGTCTGTGCTGCACTGGGAAGACCCCCAAATATTGCCGAGAACAGCAAAGGCCGCACCCGCTCCACCCATTCTGCCATTAATGTCCCCGCCCATTCCACCATCAGGTGTCACCACGCATCCCAGGTAGGCAAATGCATCCGTCTGCTCCAATCTCCGGTTCCTTACTGCTATTGGCCCAAGACTGCCCACATCTAGTGTCACGACCTCTGTCTTCCTCAAACCGATGTTCAGGCCAACCCACTCAGTCCATCGGCTTTGTCCTGAATGTGCCGATGCGAATGCGCAAGATGTGCAATGTCATCCACACACTCCAGGTCCTCCAGCGCAGAAAACGCCATCCATCCAACACCTCCCAGACCGCCCTCCGCTGTCCAGCGCACCACCCAATCCACGACCGCCAAAAACAATGTTGATGACAAGGGGCATCCCTGCCGCACCCCTGCCCCCACCTTGAAAGTCACACTACCCGACACAACACTGCACGCAAAGCTAGAACAGAGGCCTCCTATGATGGAAACAATGCGGCTGGGAATTCCATAAGCCCTCAGAAATTTCCATAGGTTGTCCCTGTGTATGCTGTCGAAAGCCTTTTCAAAATCAACAAAGTTAATGTACAGCTGTCTCTGCCATTCTGAGCACTGCTCTATAATGTTCCTGAGGGTAAAATATGATCTGCACATTTTCTGTTCTTTCTGAAGCCCGCTTGTTCTTTCCTCAGTTTATGGTCAACTGCTTTTGAAATTCTCTGGATGATTATCTTGCCTAGTATTTTGCTGGGAACTGAGAGGAGGGTAATTCCTCTCCAGTTGTTGCAGTCTGCAAGGTCGCCCTTCTTGGGCAATTTGATAATTATTCCTTTACTTCACTCTGTTGGTGTTGTCTCAGTTTCCAAGACTTGTGCAAAAAGTGGTTCTAATAGTTCTGCTGCTAGTTCAGGGTCTGTCTTGAATAGCTCAGCATTTAGATTGTCTTGACAAGGTGCTTTTCCATTTTTTTAGCCCTTTGATTTTTATTTTTTTTCCTTAACCAGCGGCACTTGGGCTTTCAGCCCTTCGGTCCAATGACATGTCATTGCAAGGCTGGGGAACCTGAGGACTTTCCTTCCAACCCGGTCAGGAGCTTAGCTCCTTCCCTTCCACAGAGGGTTTATCACAGGAGTCGTTCAGGCTATTCAGTCAAATTTCCGGCCGTAATTATTTCTTCAAACGCTGACGCCCGGGTTTGAACCATGAACACCTGGTCGAAAGTACAACGCTGAAGCCATTACACCAGCGTGGCTCCCTTAGCCCTTTGATAGCTGTAATGATTTCTTCTTTTTGTGGAATGTCTGTATTTACATCTAAGCCACTTTCAGCCTCAGGAACATTCAGCTGAGTCTCTGGTGGTTCCTTATTCAGTGTTTCTCTGAAGTGCTCTGCCCATCTTGTTTCCTGCCCCTGTGCTGTGGTGATGAGATTTTCTTGCTTGTCTCTTACTAAAATTATGCTGTTTGCACCTCGTTTTCCACTGATAGCTTTAGCTATTTTATAGACTGTTGTAGTAATGATAGTCAGCTACCTTGGCCACCAGTTGTAGTAAATAAGTAGTTAAATGTTATTGATGTTGTGTTGTTTGAAGTTTGAGTTCTTGATTTTAAACGTGAATGTTCATAAGACTACTGACTAAGAATGCTGTCAGTTTTGGTCGGGCTTACAGGTGGCCGACAATTATGGTGTAATAGATGGATGCTGAATTCATGGCTTGATTGACAGTTCATATCATACATTTATTAGACGATACATGGACGACATCATCGTTGACGAGATAATGGAACATTAGGCATGGTAAAACAAATTCTGCATGTACAAGGTTACAATGTCCAACTTGACTGACCTCAGATGACTGTTGGACAATCTGCAAACGGTAAAGTATTGAGGTGAAGATAATTCACTTCCTTTCCATATTGGATTCTTGAAAGAGTTACTTATTTATTATTTCTTTTGAACGGACATTTTATCTTGATACTTCATAAAAACTGTTTGACTTTGATATTCTTCGTAAGAATGGATTTTGAAACTCACTAGCAGTAGGTCACAATGCCGTACTGAAGCCCTGTCACAATCTTGTAAAGTACTTGCGTCAAATATCACGTGGAGATATTGATGAAGATAAATCGAACTTGCCTGTGGCTAACGCTTTGCCCTGGAAGGTAGCTAAGACATCAAATTACAATTAATTAATCCCGCAACATGGGACTCAAAAGACAAGCCCAACGTCTGTCTTCAAAACCGGCATCTTGTCTCTATGCTCTATGACATAACTCTCTGACGTCATCAGTGCTCTAAGGCAACCAACGATTATATCGCACCGAATTCGTGCACTTTGGTGCATAAAAAATTTAAGTTATTTCACAAACATAGATGCATACCTAAGTACGTTTAACATAGTTAGATATTGGCATCATAAATAGTTGTGCGAAAATGGACGTAACAGTACACCTCGATCCCGGATAAAAAAAATAATTATTATATTATTATACGTCAATCAATCAATATTATTAAAATACAAGTATGAAACTAAGGATAGTGGTGAAAGAGATGTGATACTAAATTGAAATCAAAGAAATGAGATGAAATGTACGAAATAGTACAATAACTATCAATTAAAATAAGAACATGTTATAACACTATAGAAAATAGGTGATGAATGAAGATAGAAATCAAACAAAATGGTAGCGAGAAAAAAAAAATTCCAAATGAATGATGACATAAAAATGGAAACTAAAGTATGCATGTAAAAATATACATGTAAGAATGATGAAAGAAAATAGTTGAATCAAACAATACTCCTAATAGGGCATAAGATTACTTAGCGACGCCAATGAAGCATGAATGATGAAATTACTAACTAAAATATGTCATGTGAAAATCAACAGCGCTTATTGTGATATCTAATTATCAAATTGATTTATAACACATCTATATAATGAATAATAAACCTAATTAAGTTATGTCATTGTAATAAAAGTTCATGAATCATTCACGGCACCACAAATGAAGCAACGAAGAAAGTTACAAAGTCATACTGTTATAAGGCAAGACTGTCAACAATGCGTAGCATTAATTTGAAGTTGCAGTGTAGATGTCATTATGTCAGAAATGTTAAGTTCTGTTTCTAGCATTTTTGTTAATTTCACCACGTCACACTGTATAATCGGAATGTTACATGTAAGCAAATTCCGGAATGTTAATGTTGAAGCAACGATGCATAGTCAATTTAAACATCATTATGTGTCTTCTGAAACATCATAGTATAATTGAACGTTAATATAGTCATGTGTCATAAGTGGTAGCCTAGAACTGATTTGGTATAGAGGCTTGACTTTCAGTAAGGCATAGAGGCTCTGTAGAATCATGAGGACATCGTGACAGAACGTCCGCCAATACATTTTCAGAACCAGAAATTGCGCGGATGGTGAAGTTATAGGGCTGTAATGCTATGGCATAACGTGTAGATTTTGTAGATTTCAAATCTTTGGTTTGTAGTGCTGTCGGTGGACGTTGGTCGGTCTCCACAACGAAGTGTGCGCCAAGCAGGAATCTTTGTAGCTTGGTTATGGACCACACCAACGCCAAGAGCTCTCTATCCAGAACTGAGTAATTCTTTTCCACAGGTGTAAGCTTCCTGGACAGGAACATCACTGGATGTAAGGTGGCTGCATAAGATTGTAGCAGTAAGGTGCCGATTCCAATATTAGAAGCGTCACTGCGAAGGACAAAAGGTAAATCTGCGTTTGGTAAACGTAACACAGGTGCAGATGAAAACAGTGACTTAATATGATCCAACGTGATTTGATGTTCTTTCGACCACTGAATCATGTTAGCTGAGCCTTTCCTTAATAAACTAGAGAAAGGCACAGTGATGGTGGACAAATGGGGAATGATCTTCCATAAAATTGAATTAAACCCAAAAGACTGCAAATTTGTTTCTTTGTTTTAAGCGCAGTAATATTAAGAATTTTAGAAACATTATTATCTTCAGTATGAAGGAGACCATGGCCCACACGATGACCCAAAAATGATATTTCATGAAAACCAATATATACTTTTGATGGTTTAGCCGTCAGATTATAAGAACGTAAAGTAGACAATAATAAGCTTAATCCCCAAAAATGATCATCCCAGGAGTCACTAAAAAGACAAATGTCATCAATATAGGCAGTGACATCAAGACGATGAGATAAAATACGACGCATCATGTGTACGAAAGTAGCCGGAGCGTTAACAAGTCCTAAATAGCATAAAGTTCCATTGGAACAGACCCCGTGGGGTAGAAAAAGCAGTAAGAGGTTTGGCATGATCTGTCAATGGGACCTGCCAATAGCCCTTTGACAAATCTAGCTTAGAGAAGAAAATAGACTTAGAAAGTTTCACAAGTAAGTCTTCTAACAGCGGTAGTGGTTCTGCATCAAATCGGGTAACTTTATCTAGTTTCCGATAGTCTACACAAATACGGATGTTATTATCTTTCTTATGAATAATAACCATGGATGAAGAGTATGGAGAAGTAGATGGTTCAATTATGTTCAATCGAAGCATCTCATCCAATTCCTTGTCCACTTGAGTCTGAAAGTGAAGAGGAATGGGATAGGGACTGACAAGAATAGGTGTGTCATCGGTCAGTACAATGTCATGATGAATGACTGAAGTACGACCAGGGATGTCAGTGAGGACATCTTGATAGGATTGAAGAAGTGAAGAAATTTGCTGACGTCTTTCAGTGGAAAGATCAGGAGAGATAGATACGTCACTCCAAATTTCGGTAGAATGAAGTGGGATTACCGGGATGGGTAAAGGTATATCCGAAAAAGAAGACTCCTCCTCCTGAATAACCGACAAAGCGGTATAATGGTGACGACTAGGTGGAGGGTCATCAGTCGCCTGAAACACTGACTGAAGATAGTCAGGACGAGAATGAAATTCTTTCAACATATTTATATGAAAGGTTTTATGTTTACCCATGATATTGACAATGTAATCAACATCAGAAATTCTAGAAATTATTTTAAAAGGGCCTTTCCTGGCAATGAGCAAACGATTGTTTTTAACGAGGGAGTAAAACATAGGCCTCGTCACCAGGATAAAGCTGGCAAAGACGTCAATATCTATTAGCAAAAAGCCTAGCTTTTTCTTTTGCTAATTCAGATGATGAGGTAGCTAAACTACATGCACCAATAATTTTTTTCCTCAAAGAGATTACATATTCATAAGAGGATTGAGTGTCATCTGTAATATCCTCTTCAGTGAGTAAGTCGTGAAGCAATGACATAGGACCACGTGGTTGTACACCGAAAACGAGTTCAAACGGTGAAAAACCTGTGATTTTGTTTTGCACCTCGCGATAAGCAAAGAGAGCCGCGGGTAAAACTCTATCCCAGTCTTGAGGATGGTCATTAGTAATCTTACCTAAAAACTGTTTAAGTGTCCTATTTTGTCTCTCAATTAAACCATTTGTCATGGCATGATAGATACTACTAAGTGATCTATCTATGTGTAGCATGGCCATGACCTGGGACATGGATTCATATACAAATTGTACACCATGGTCTGATAAGATTTTTTTAGGAAAACCCAGACGTGAAAAAATTAACCA
This sequence comes from Oreohelix idahoensis, assembly GCA_024509875.1. Classification (NCBI taxonomy): domain Eukaryota; kingdom Metazoa; phylum Mollusca; class Gastropoda; order Stylommatophora; family Oreohelicidae; genus Oreohelix; species Oreohelix idahoensis. The sequence continues at coordinate 72,281 of JAMPIV010007649.1, read as the reverse complement.
TAGTGCATCAGCTACATCGGCAGATGAAGTACTCTTAAGTGGAATAGCCTCAGGTCAACGTGTACACATGTCAATACATGTGAGAATGTGTGTGTATCCTCTAGCAGAAGGTTGTAAAGGTCCTATGATATCGATAGCCAATTTTTTTAAAAGGTCGAAAAGGAATGTCAGCAGCCTGAATAGGAGCTGCGTGACGTGGACCACGTACCTTAACCTCTTGACATATAGTGCAAGAGTGACAATAGACATTGACATCTCTATGAATACCTGGCCAGTAGAATGAAGATAGGACCCTGGATTTAGTACATGAAAAACCCATGTGACCTGCACATTGAGAGTCGTGAGCATGTCGTAATATGCGTGCTCTCATGTTAGTGGATACTAAAATCTGTGAATGTATGAATGAAGTATTATCCCATACAATTCTAACTAACACCCCATTTTTCAGTACAAAAGAATGTTTAGGGTTTGTTTGATCTGTTGATGTATTATTATTATTAGCCAACAGAAGAAATTTCTGTAATGAAACATCATTATGTTGTAATTCTATAAAGGACTATCGTGATATAGTGGAGTCATGATCATCATTATTATTGTCAGGAGATGTTGTTGGTGTAACCTGCAACATATTCTTAGCTTGCGCTCTAGTGATGACGGGTGTACTAAGGATTGTCTAATTCCTACGGTTGAACATCCAGTGTCAAACAAAATAGACACAGGGATCTTATTTGCAAATCCTTTGTGTAATGTAAGAGACCCTCTTCCGTTGTGTGTAGATGCTGACATGGCAGTAGACATCGCAGGGAGACTTGGCAAGACATGGCCGCAACTCAATGTCATGATCGCCTTGGGCTGGAACAGTGTTGTGCATTGATGACAAAGTTTTGCCTGCTCGAAATCTAAAGAACAAGAATATGCATTATGCACATCAACATTTGTACTCTGATCTATATTAGCCTGAAGATCATGATGAGCAGAATTAGCCTGGCGATGTTGTTTATTATTTACATTTCTGTCCCTACCTCTTGATCTATTACGATCATCATTTCTGACATTGTTATAGTTATTTGACCTGTTTTGATCACTATTTTGGTTTGAATGCCAATTACGGTGATAACTATTGTCCCTTTGACCATAGTTTCGGTATGGTGAGTTATTCCTGTTAAAAAATGAGGGAGATCGCGATCGATCATAGTTGTTATAATTAATTCCTTGATAATTTCCATAATTGTTATTATTGAAATTATATGGCTCCAGTTTTGTTGAGATGGTGAACTACCATGAAATGGTGTCCCTTTAGAACCATTGAAATTCCTATTCTCTCCCTTTCTGAAGTTTCTATCGTGACTGAGAGAACGACTTTGAAAGTGATTATTGTGTTGTATGGCCGAAGCAACGGGTAATTCTTCTCTAATATGTGAATGGCTATATAACATATAAGGATCTGCAATACAGAACTGTGTACAGATTTGATCCAATTCCTTAAAATTCATAGGCTTCCGTTCATGTAAGAATGAGAGGAATGTCACATTAACTGATGACAGTACTTTATCATGCAACATCAAATCACGAAGAGCGTCAAAGGAATGTTCTATTTTTGACAACTCTATCCATCTATCGAGTGTGAGACGTATCTTGCATACAAAGTCAGCGAAATCCTTTTCAGATTCCGGTAGCAAGGATTTAAAGCGCAATCTGTATCCCTCCTCAGTCAATTGATATTTTTTTAGCAGTGCAGCTCTGACATTATCGTAGTCCTTTTGCAGAGTGGGATCCATTGTTTGTACCAGAGTCAAAGGTTCTCCTGTCAAAAATTCCATCAGTTTAACACTCCATTGAGCTTTCTCCAGTCCACATGATTCACATACACTTTAATAGTGTGACAGATAGCATGCCACATCATCACTATGTGGATTAAATTTAGGCAATTTAAATTTATCACTGCCATAATTTTTATTTCAAGGTGCAGTATTATTGGAGTTAGCGTTATTTGCATTTTGACCCCTTAATTTTAATTCCTCCAGGTGAAGGAGCATCATTTCCTTTTCATGAGCTAAGGTTAGAGCTTTCTTCTCCTCCATCTCTCTTTCAAATTGCATTCTTTTCTCTTCCACCTCTCTTCTTCTCTCTTCCGCCTCTCTATCTTCTAGTCGCCTTTTTTCATCCTTAGCATATTTCTCAGCTTGTTTAGCTTCATTTTCAGTTTGTTCCTGTTTTAATATAGCTTCTTCCTGTTTTCCTTTAGCTAATTGTGTAAAAGCAAATTCTCGTAGAGCATCTGTTTTATAGCCAAATTCTTTCCCAATCCTCATGAAGGATTCTAGAGTGGCCATGTTTTCCACTCACAATGACTGACTTAGTCGAAATATATGTTATGATGAATTAGATGCTATAATATAATTATTATTTATCATTTAGTTAGTAATGCAATTATAGTCATGTAACAGGACATATAAATAAATTACGTACGATATAGACCAATAAAACAACAGCAACAATGACAAGTTATAATGGAACAAATGACAACGTTCGCAGGAATCAAACAATTAATAAAGCAGAAATAAATATGATAACTATTGCAAAGTATGCAATGACAGCTGCGAATAAAAACAAGACAAGTAACAACACAAGGTATAAATATAAAGTGTGTATAGAAATAAGTGATAGACAGGTTTAGAAGGACGGTCACAAACAAAGTCAATTATAAAACCAAGGTACAGATAGAAGAAATATAATGATAACAACAATAAAAACTTAACGTCACAGCTAAACGAATATAGTTCACACAGAACCAACGTAGTGGACTAGAATAATCTTCCAGCTATGTGCTGGGACATCCACTAAGAGAAATCTGTAAAAATATACCTATAGAACACTCATGAAGGCCCAGAAGTTAACTTCGGGATATATCCTATGTGACTCGCCAACCCAACCTGCCCACATTAAAACACTGAACATGTAACATATAACATGACTATAGACATATTAAAAATAGGCTCAGCTAAAACTTGCAATGGTGAATAGAACAATGGTTCACTTATCTTTTTGTAAGAAAAAAATTTCCCAGTTCTCGCAGACCTAGCGATTCTTGATCTAGGGCGTTGCATAAGAGCCATGTAATACAGAGGAAATCCACAGTTGATAGATAATAACCAGACTTGAATCAGGATCGCTTGAAGGTCAATCTTTAAAGCCGATAGGTAGCCCTCTCAAAGAGCAAACAGTGTCCTTGATCTTGATGGTTTGCAAAGATTTGACCTGGTAAAAACGCTTGAGTTGTTGAATGAGTTCTTGAAGCTGCTTCTCTTGAAACTGGCACACCAGATGTAGAATTCCTTTAGTTATGGCTACCAGATGTAGTAATGGTTATTCTCTGGAGGATGTAGTAGTCGTTATTTTGAAGGAAAACTTCCCCAGATGTTGGAATAAAGTGTCAATAGTTTGTTTGAAGTTTGGGCTCTTGATTTTAAACACGAATGTTCATAAGACTACTGACTAAGAATGCTGTCAGTTTTGGTCAGGCTTACAGGTGGCTGACAATTATGGTGTATTAGATGGACGCTGAATTCATGGCTCGATTGACAGTTCATATCATACATTTATTAGACGATACATGGACGACATCGTCGTTGACAAGATAATGGAACATTGGCATGGTAAAACAAATTCTGCATGTACAAGGTTACAATGTCCAACTTGACTGATCTCAGATGACCGTTGGACAATCCGCAAACGGTAAAGTATTGAGGTGAAGATAATTCACTTCCGTTACATATTGGATTCTTGAAAGAGTTACTTATTTATTATTTCTTCTGGCCGGACATCTTATCTTGATACTTCATAAAAACTGTTTGACTTTTATATTCTTCGTAAGAATGGATTTTGAAACTCACTAGCAGTAGGTCACAATGCCGTACTGAAGCCCTGTCAAAATCTTGTAAAGTACTTGCGTCAAATATCACGTGGAGATATTGATGAAGATAAATCGAACCTGCCTGTGGCTAACGCTTCACTCTGGAAGGTAGCTAACACATCAAATTACAATTAATTAATCCCGCAACATGGGACTCAAAAGACAAGCACAACGTCTGTCTTCAAAACCGGCATCTTGTCTCTATGCTCTATGATGTAACTCTCTGACGTCATCAGCGCTCTATGGCAACCAACGATTATATCGCACCGAATTCGTGCACTTTGGTGCATAATAAATTTAAGTTATTTCACAAACATAGATGCGTACCTAAGTACGTTTAACATAGATATTGGTCCTGGTAATCTGTTAAGTCTCGCATCATAAATAGTTGTGCGAAAATGGACGTAACAACTGTGCTTTGTTCATTTCTCAGTGCTGCCTCTTCTGCCTGTCTTGCAAGGTCATCCAGAAACATACAACATATCAGGTTAATTAATTGTCTGATGTAGTTTGTCTAAACAATGGTACATACAACATTTCAGGTTAATTAACTGTCTGATGTAGTTTGTCTAAACAACGATACATACAACATATAAGGTTAATAAACTGTCTGATATAGTCTGTCTAAACAATGGTACATACAACATATAAGGTTAATTACCTGTCTGATATAGTTTGTCTAAACATCAGTACATACAACACATAAGGTTAATTAATTGTCTGATGTAATATGTCTAAACAATGGTACATATGACATTTAAGATTAATTAACTGTCTGATATAGTTTGTCTAAACAATGATACATATGATATATAAGGCTAATTAACTGTCTGATATAGTTTGTCTAAATAACAGTACATACAACATATATGGTTAATTAAAATTCTGATATAGTTTGTCTAAACACCGGTACATACAACATATAAGATTAATTAACTGTCTGATATAATTTGTCTAAACAACAGTACATACAACATATATGGCTAATTAACTGTCTGATATAGTTTGTCTAAACAATGGTACATACAATATTTAAGGTTAATTAAATGCACGATATAATTTGTCTAAACAACAGTGCATATAAACATACAAGGTTAATTACAATTCTGATATAGTTTGTCTAAATACTGTTACATGCAACATATAAGGTTTATTAATTGTCAGATATAGTTTTTCTAAACAGTGGTACATTCAAGGCTAATTAACACTTTGCTGACCAATTTAGACTCTAGGCAAACTTCTGTTATAGTCCCTTGCTGATGTCTTGATTTAAGTCTGTCTCACAACACAGTTTTCTAATCTGACCATACCGCACGCCATAGTTAGCAAACTCTCTGATACAATAATCAATGAAAAAGTACCTCTATTATTATTGTGGTAGGAAACGTACTATGCTAAACCTAGAGACCAGTTTTGTGTAAGTGATAATACGATAATATTTAATTTTGGAAAGATTAAAGAAGTATCACTGGGGAGGATTATTTAATTCATCAACGGGAATGTTACTTTAGAGGTAGGTGTAAACACTTTATCGAATAATAATAATCTAGTAAGATAGAAATATTGAGTAAACGAGCTGTGTTACATCAGGATTAGTCCAACTTAGCTAGTTAAAGCATGCATACATTTAAATGCATTGTGCAAACTAAATAAATTATAGATAGATCGATACAAAATAATTCACAGTGTAAGTCCACCTTTAAATTACCAAAATCGCCCCATAAATAAGGAAAATAATTGAAAAACTAGATTTTATACATTGTACAGAAGGCAAAATTATGCCTCACTTTGGGATCCTTTATTTCTTTTTCCACCCATGTCATCCGATACACCAGAAGCATGACTATAAAAGACCTTGCCCTTGGCTATTTGACGCCACTAACAAATTCAAACCACAAGCTGCCCAGAAAGAAGCAGTAAACTGTAATCGTATTGTACCTTTGCCAACCGCATCTGTTGCGCAGACCATAGAAGCCATTAACAGCCTGTGTGTTTTGCCTGAGGGTTTTATCCTGCAAACATTTTATCCTGCAAACGACCCGAAGTATCTGATTTCCCTTAACTCGTTTTGGACTCTGAGGTGCAAGTGCTCGTGGGATCATTGTAGCCAGCCACCATTGTTCCACTGCCTGGCAATTCACAGAAGTGTTCGTCCATGGCAGGAGAGTGTGGGATTTTCTGATTTGTCAGTTAAGTGGCCTTACATTGCCCCTGATCAGCGTGTTCAATAAAAGATAGCACTACCACCAACTAATAATATATTGCTAACATTACAGTGGAGGATGAGTTTAAGGACAATATGAATCCACCCTATCTTCAGTCAAAATCAGTGACATTTTAGTAAATTAAAATTATTCATCAGTGTAGAAGACAATAGAAATTACAGTACTAGAGTATGTTTGATAATTAAAGTTTCTATGTTTATTTATTTTATGCTGTAAATACCTTTGAGTTTTCCTAAGTTACCTAACCAAAAAGAGAACCGGTTTAGGTTAAATAAATTGTAAATACATATCATCAGACTTGCTGAAATTATTTGCATTAAAGTTTTCAAGTTTGATTGATACTTATTTTAGATTGAAAGTTAGACCATATTTAATACCCCTAGAACAACTTGTCAACATACACAACATAAAAAATATACATAATAAATAATAACACATAATACCAAAGGAGAATCTTTGAAAGGGGCAAATAGATTTTCAGGACATAGCCTTTCAACACCTGGAGGTTTATACAGCTGGATTCTAACCTTTGATGTCAATACACCCTTATTCTTTTCCAGAAAAGGGGGTATTTCTTGTAAGACCAGTCTCTTACCTGGCACTATCCTGGTATCATCTGATACATCTTTTTGTCCAGGATATCTTAAATTTAATAACATCTCAAACCTTTTGTGACACTGGTGTCTCAGTCTGGGAATTCTCTTATTATTCTGGGGTTTTTCTTTGAGACATTCAGCTTTAGGGTTAGCAGTAGGAGTAATATTATAAGAAAAATAAATGTAAAGAAATAGAATAAAGAAATTTGTAATATTAGTAAGTGCTAAGAAACATTATTGGTGATTGAATACGCTGACAGTGGTTTTATTTAATTAATTAAATGAATTATTTTGGTCTTAAGTCTGTAATTAATTTTGATAAGAGTGAATGAGTATGGCAGACTTGGCAAAGTTTAGATCTGCTACAGTGCAGTCGGCAAAGGAATTTGGCTTGAGTGGGGATTCTCTTATTCAATATGTTACTACTGAGTGTGACAAAAATATAGAAAGAGAAGAGAAGAAGTTGGAAACTGAAAAAAAGTTTACAAATAAAAGCGGAAGCTAAAAGATTACAAATAGAAGCTGATAATGAAGCTAAGAAATTACAATTAGAAGCTGATAGGGAGGTTAGGAAGCTAGAAGCTGATAGGGAAGAAAGGAGATTGCAAATGGAGGCTGAGAGAGAAGAAAAGAGATTGCAAAGGGAACATGAGTTGAGACTGAAAGAACTTGAACTTCAAGGTATTGTTCTAGTAAATGGAAGTAGTCCAACTACATCTGACAATAGTGCAAGTCATGGTGCCTCAAATGGAGCCATGAATTTTCACTTGCATCCATTTGTGGAGAAATGTGATGAGATTGAGTCTTATTTGAGTAGGTACGAGAGATTAGCTACTAACTATGGCCTAGAGAAAGAGAAATGGAGCCTTAAGCTATCACAAGGGCTAAGAGGAGCTTCGTATGAAGTTTTTGAAAAACTTGCCAGAGAGGACCAAGAAGATTATGAAATTTTGAAACAGGCATTGCTAGTTTGCTATGAAAAGAACTCAGAATTTTATAGGAAGAAATTTAGGACTGCTAAGCTACTTTCTGGAGAAACTTACCACCAGTTCTCTGCAAGATTAGAAACCTACTTGGAGAAGTGGACTGCTCTAGGAAAATGTCAAAACCTGAAAGAAATGGTCATGATGGAGCAAGTGAGGGAGTCTATGCCTCCAGACATGAGAAAATTTCTTATGGAACAAGGTGCAGAGAGATTGGGAGAGATTTTAACAGTTGCTGAGAGATATCAGGCAGCTAAGAAAGAAATAGCTGGAGTTAAGAGGAAACAAGTAGAAAATAGTAGGCCAACCCCAAACCCAGATGAGTATGATAATAGAGACCTACAACACAGATACAAACAAGACTATGACAAACCCAGATTTGATCATAAAAACAGGAACCCTCAGGTACAGGATAATAAACCCCACAGACAGTGAAATAAGTGGTGCAAAATGAGCAACCACAATACAATTGAATGTGGTAGGAAAGTCCCTCCATATCACGCTGCATATATGATAGCAGTGGTAAAGGGCAGGAATGAACCGACAGCAAGTCAGGTAGATCTCAATCATCCCCCCATCTGCGAAGAAGTAACTTGTAATGGCAATAAGATTATGTGCCTTTATGGTTCAGGATTGGAATATGACTCAGTTGTCAGTGCGACTCGGGTGCACCCTGATCAATATACCACAGAAAAAGTGGAGATCCATGGGGCATTACTAGGAACTGCCACCATGACACTTCCCCTAGCCAGAATCAATGTGAAGACTTGCTATGTGGAAGGAGTGATCAGTGCAGCAGTGTGTGATGATCCTAATTACCTGCTGGTGTTAGGAAGGAGATATGTTTTTCTAGGGAGCCCAATAAAACCTGTGATCATGGCAACACTCCAGGTCAGGTCAACCCCTGGGAAGGAGGAGGGAACACCACTAACTATTCATCCTAAAAAGATGAAAAAGGCCCAAGCAAAAGATAAAACATTAAAACCTTGCTTTGGCAAATTGCCAAACAGCCATTAAAACCCCCCCCCCCCCAAGTAAAGGACAATTTTATGTGGATGATGGATTGCTTTACAGAAAAGCTGGAACAGGATCCAATGGCCATGGACAGCTGGTTCTACCATCTTCAGAAAAGGAAAAGGTTATGGAATTAGCACATGTTGTACCAGATGGTGGACATACAAAAATTGGTACCACCTGTCAAAGTGCATCTGTAAACCACTATTGGCCAGGCATTGCTGAAGATATCAATCAGTATGTAAATGCCTGTGATCAATGTAGCAAGGTAAACTCCACACGTGGAGAAAATCAACAGGACCTACAAAAGCACTGCGGTGAACATAGGCCTGAAAATAAAAGGAAAAATACACCGGTAGACAGAGTGGATAGGAAAACCCCTTTTCACACACACAGTATTCCATAAAACGAGTTAACATGGCAACTCTCCGTCTTGTACCGAGAGGGGAGACAACCCATCCCGTGATGACACAATATTGCTCGGAATTCTTGGAGCGGGCTAAAAATAGAAGTATGGTTAGTTAGCCAACTTTGAAACTGAAACTGCGGGGCAACCCCAGATAAATTGGGAGTGGGAGATTGGGCAACTGGCCTAATGCTCAGCTAACTTTGACATACGGCTATTAAATTAGCATTATGAGGGTACCTGTAACAGTGGTAGTTGGCCAGCCCTATACACAGTCCACTGGAAGTATTTGACACGGACATGGACTAAAATTATATTGCCATGCTACAGGGAGAATTGATTTCTTGGTGCAGGAAATTCATTTCCCCATATTACATTATAGTACCAGTGTGGTTTAGCTGAGGAAACCCCTGGTGAAAATGGACTCGACCTGAATTACCGGAAAGTACAGGATAACAGAGTCACACATTGATTTATGTAAAGGGTATTACCAGATTCCAGTCAAGCCTGAGCTCAGACCATTTCTGGCTGTTCACACTTCGGAGGGGCATTAGGAGTTCCATATGTTGCTTTTTGGGTTGAATAATACTCCGAGTGTTTTATCCAAGATGATGAGGAAATTACTGGACCCCTTATGAAACTCAGCCATCACCTAATTTTATAGATGACATCCTCATAAATATTGGAACCTTGAGGAACATGTAACACCTCTGGTCATGTCACTGAATAGACTCAGAGAAGAGTAATGGTGAATATTGATTGATAATCAGCAATTAGACAGGCAGCAGCACCTGTGCTGTTTATTAACACTACAGGAGAATTATCCTTGGATCACAGAGGGTTGAGGCAGATTTCTTGAGTAGTGCCTACTTGAACTGACCCACCTGCAGGAAACCAGGAGAGAAGGGAGGCAGATTGAACCCCTATTGGGAGAACACTGTGATTGTAAATCCAGACAGGAAAGCTCCACCAGGTGGTTCACGCTTTTTAAATGGGGGAGCTCTGTCGTGATTTAAGTCTGTCTCACAACACGGTTTTCTAATCTGACCATACCGCACGCCATAGTTAGGGAACTCTCTGATACAATAACCAATGAAAACGTACATTTATTATTATTGTAGTAGGAAATGTACTACGCTGAACCTAGAGACCAGTTTTATGTAAGTGATAGTACGATAAAATTTAATTTTGGAAAGATTAAAGAAGTATCACTGGGTAGGATTATTTAATTCATCAACGGGAATGTTACTTTAGAGGTAGGTGTAAACACTTTATCGAATAATAATCTAGTAAGATAGAAATATCGAGTAAACGAGCTGTGTTACATTAGGATTAGTCCAACTTAGCTAGTTAAAGCATGCATACATTTAAATGCATTGTGCAAACTAAATAAATTATAGATAGATCGATACAAAATAATTCACAGTGTAAGTCCACCTTTAAATGACCAATATCGCCCCATAAATAAGGAAAATAATTGAAAAACTAGATTTTATACATTGTACAGAAGGCAAAATTATGCCTCATTTTGGGATCCTTTACTCCTTTTTCCACCCATGTCATCCGATACGCCGGAGGCGTGACTATAAAAGACCTTGCCCTTGGCTATTTGATGCCACTAACAAATTCAAACCACAAGCTGCCCAGAAAGAAGTGGTAAACTGTAATCATATTGTACCTTTGCCAACCGCATCTGCTGCGCAGACCATAGAAGCCATTAACAGGCTGTGTGTTTTGCCTGAGGGTTTCATACATGCCACACCTCAGACATGAAAAACCTGTACAACAAATCCAAAAACCCTGTACAGAGACCCGCAAAACCTGTACAGACTGAAAAACGTAACAATAGAGTTAATTAATGTACAAATATACTCAATTAGATGGTTCTGCACCATCATAGTGACATGCGCCCTTTGCCTTTTTAAGCATGTCTTCACTTGCTTTAAAACCTAAACAACAAGAGTTAGAATTTATTTTGTACCGGTATTGTAGAAAAGCTGTGACTGTATCATCATTTAGTCTATTTCTGCAAAAAAAAATTAATACAATTTATGGTGGAAATGAAGAACAGTTTGGTGTGTGTTCTATAGTGCCTTATAAAAGTATAGATCTAAAGAGACCAGTAATAAGCGTTATGGGTTAGGTTTAGGAATCTTAAATCAAATATATATATATATATATTTTTTAAAGCTAGCAATGAAAATATAAACTGGCGCAATATTATATATTCTCTACCGAACTTCAAAAATTGGAATAGCCGTTATACCCATACGAATTTTAGTGTCAATCAAACATTGATAGTAATTAATTATTTAATAAATATAAATCATTGGATGACCGTAATGATGATCACCCAAGGCAAAATCACATTGTTTTTTAAAGAAACGAAATTAAAACTAAGAAGAGAAGTAACTCCAAATAAACTTTTCTCTGACCTGGTTAAGATGCAAATTTGCCTTGCTTTTGTGGGTTTTTTTTCAGTTTCATAATTTGTTTTGTATTATTATTCAAATTTACATTTCTTACGCACTTTCTACCGTAAACCTAACCTCAACCTTAACTCTAAATGGTACGAAAATACAAATATTAAACATACTCGACGGCAATAAAGGTAAAGATTACCAGAATCTCAGTAAAAAGAGTTGTCAGAATCATTCAAGTTGAATAAATTCAACTCAAACAAGAATTTTGTGCTCTTTTTCCACAAAATGTTTATGATTCGGCGGTATGGCAGCGTCCATGTTTGTAACTTTCGCTTTTGTAAAATCAATATTATCAGTTCTACCGTATTCGCTAGCAGTAAAATATTTTGTTCGTTTCAAGCTTAGTGGCCAGATTTTTCAATGCTGAATCCGATTATGCCCAGCAATTGCCGGTACGATTGTAAACAGAAGAGTTCTGGTGCTTTTAAAATAGGACGTACGTTTTATAGGTGTATGGGAACGAGGTATCGCACTACTTCCGTGACGTACTCGGTACGGCACAGCGACAAAAATTGTCAAGATTTATGCCGTATGGCGTACGTCATAATGGTGCTGAAAGGGTTAATAATTAGGCGAAAAAACCCGTACAGACCCGTGTACGGCCCGTACACATCTGAAAATGCAAACACCCCGTACAGATTATGGGTAAACCTTTAAGTGTGGCATGTATGGGGTTTTATCCTGCAAACATTTTATCCTGCAAATGACCCGAAGTATCTGATTTCCCTTAACTCGTTTTGGACTCTGAGGTGCAAGTGCTCATGGGATCATTGTAGCCAGCCACCATTATTCCACTGCCTGGCAATTCACAGAAGTGTTCGTCCTAGGCAGGAGAGTGTGGGATTTTCTGATTTGACAAATAAGTGGCCTTACATTGCCCCTGATCAGCGTGTTCAATAAAAGATAGCAATACCACCAACTATAAATATATTGCTAACATTACAGTGGAGGATGAGTTTAAGGACAATATGAATCCACCCTATCTTCACAGTCAAAATCAGTGACATTTTAGTAAATTAAAATTATTCATCAGTGTAGAAGACAATAGAAACTACAGTACTAGAGTATGTTTGATAATTAAAGTTTCTATGTTTATTTATTTTATGCTGTAAATACTTTTGAGTTTTCCTAAGTTACCTAACCAAAAAGAGAACTGGTTTAGGTTAAATAAATTGTAAATACATATCATCAGACTTGCTGAAATTATTTGCATTAAAGTTTTCAAGTTTGATTGATACTTATTTTAGATTGAAAGTTAGACCATATTTATGTTTTTTTTTTTAAATTCATAAAAAATTGAAAAACAGACATAGGGTTTTGAAATTTTCAGAGCGCCATTATGAATGAATGCTACATCTGAAAAAATATATTTTATGCAAATTGGTCACATGATCATGGCGGCCATCTTGAATTTGTGTGGCTATTTATAGAAATTTCAGGAGATGTTTTAAAACCATGATATTTTTCCAGTGTTTAGTGAATTTGTTTGATGTCAGTGCAATAAAATGTTAGGGACATTGATGGCAATGAAGAAAATAATCTTAATTGACGTACTGATTTATTAATAACCATGTATTTCAACATAAAAGGCTCATAAAAATTGTGAATAAAATGCAAAGAAAATTTAATTTTTATATTGTCTTTTTTGAGTGTATTCTGTGTCTGCGGCATCTGACAATGAGTGTTTGTGAATGTTTTGAATAGTTACATACCTCTAGTTGGAGTCTGAGCTGCTTCCTTCATTAACTGGGGTTAAAGTTGTAGCTGTAGGCCTCTGCAAGAGTCTTTGTCTGGATCGTTGATAATCCTCGACTGTGTGGTATAATTTGAAGCACGGTATCGTGCATAGAGGTACATTGCAATCTGGGCAGTACATGACAGTCTGGCTTCTTTTCCCTGCAGCCTTACACACTTTACAGTCTGGTTTGTACCTTGCCCTTTCATATTTATCAATGAAGTGGCGCTCAGTAAGTCGTGTTGTTGTGACTTGTGGTTTTGAAGGTGTCACATTGCGTCGAAGAATAGCAGGTTCAATAAGAGCGAGACTGACATCCTGCCTGAACTTCTTTGCTGTGATCTTTTTTGTAGAGTTGGCAGTGTTGTAGGTTATGTGCCCATTAACCAGGGCAGTTTCAACTAAGAAATGATATAATGGCAGGTACCATTTATATGATCTGTGTGGGTAGGGATAGCTTGCACCCAGTTGGCTGAAGTGGTCGACACCTCCCATACTTTTGTTGTATTTTTCTGCTAGCACTGGCTTCTGAATTGTTCTGCCCTCAGGTATTCCTCGTTTTCTAACTGTCTTGTCCATAACATCATTGGAGTGAACAGTAGATAAAAGATTAACTCTTTTTGTGTCATGCCAGGTAACTGCCAACATGCCTTTATCTTCTGTGGCACAAAACACAGGATGATCTGCCTTTTTCAATTTGAGTTTCTTTTTCTTCAGTGCTTCAGGAAAATGCTTCCTATTCTCAGCTACTGTTCCACATGCACCAATCTGAATTTCTTTCAGCTCTTGAAATAAAGCTGGGGCTGAATAAAAGCTGTCGCAGTAGAGAATATGTCCTTTGTTGCCATATCCATCAAGAAGATCTTTCACAACCCTGGAAGTTGCCCCAACAGAACCTTCATCATTTGCCTTACAAGTATAAATTTTCAATTTCAGGCAGTATTGTGTTTTAGCATCAGTGAGTACAAATACTTTTATTCCCCACTTTGTGGGTTTTGCTGGCAGGTATTGCTTGAAATATATTCTACCCTTGAACCTCACCATCGATTCATCTATTGACAACTCCCGCCCAGGTGTGTAGTGTTGCTTATATGTAGGCAAAATAATATCCAGTAAGGGTCTGAGCTTGAAGAGGGGGGTCATACCCAGGCTGCCCCCTCTCAATTCTGTTATCATTATTATTAAAATGGAGATTTCTGTGGAGCTGTTGGTACCTGTTCCGACTCATGACCCTCGAATATGGTGTATCATTCAACCAAAAATTCTTACACCAGTAGTCTGAGACTGCTGGTTTGCAACACATTCCCATGCCAATCTGAAGGCCTATGAATGCAGAAATTTCAACTGCATCAGTTTTATCCCAAGTACGTTTCTTGTACTTAGCATTTCCTGTGTACTGAGAGAGGTGATTTTCTCCGTACCTATTCACTTCGTCAGTGATCAGATCTATGGCAGTGTCGGGGAAAAAAAGTTTGAAAAAATCAATTGACTTAAAGTCAGTTGTGTCTGCCGTGACACCTTGTTGTTCTTCATATGAAGGAAGCATGTCAAGCTCAACAAGTTCGTTTTGAGCAAGCTTTCTCCATCTCCACAGATTATTTTGATGTGCAGTCTTGCTGTGGTCTCTTGTGCCACGCCCATCTCCTGCTTCAGATGTACCTACATCACCTTCATCTAATCCAAATTCGTTATCGCTGCTATCAGTTGCATTTCGATTGAGTGAAACATCTCTACTTAGCCATGAGATATCACTTTTGGCCCCAGATTCGCTGCCAGAGTCAGAATCATCTCTGTTATAAGTCTGGTTTTCATCATCACACATGATAAAAACAAAGAATGGGCTCTTGTACTAAAAATAATGAAATTTTAATCAAAACTCGGCTTTAAAACAGCGATTCACGATATCATTCATGGGCGCAGCCATTTTGGAATGTTAAAAATACCCGGATGAGGCTTGTTTCGTAAAACTATCAATACGGCTGTCTGTTGCTTTGGTAGAGTTACTAATTCGACTTTCGTCGAATCTGGTCAGCAAGGGTTTCAACCAAATTCGACTATCGTCGAATTTGGTCAGCAAAGTGTTATACAGCTGGATTCTAACCTTTGATGTCAATACACCCTTATTCTTTTCCAGAAAAGTGGGTATTTCTTGAAAGACCAGTCTCTTACCTGGCACTATCCTGGTATCATCTGATACATCTTTTTGTCCAGGATATGTTAAATTTTATAACATCTCAAACCTTTCATGACAGCTGACCAAATGCGACTCTCGTCAAATTAGTAAAACTACGAAAGAAATAGAAAGCCATATCAATTGTTTTATGAAGCAAGCGTCATCATGTTATTGTGAGTTGTGGTTTTGAAGATGTCACATTGCATCAAAAAATAGCAGGTTCAATAAGAGCAAGACTGACATCCTGCCTGAACCTCTTTGCTGTGATTTTTTTTTGCAGAGTTGGTAGTGTTGTAGGTTATGTGCCCATTGAGCAGGTGTCACATAACAGTTTCATGAGTGTAAATGATGATAGTGATTGGTGTTAAAAGTCACTGAACTGTTGTTAACACTTCGTTAAGTGTAACTCAGGTATTGAGTTAAGGTCTGACTTTATGTCAGCATTGTTGTGACTTGTGCATGCGCTGGGAGAGAGTGTTTGAGTGAATACAAGTCTGGGGTGACTGAGACAGTCTGTGTTTGGCAGCCGAGCTGTACGCTCGAGTCTGTGATTAGTAGCCGAGCTATGAGCTCGTATTGTGTGACTGTGGAGAACCACAGATGGGATTATTCTAATATGTGAGGATATATTTATTATATTGTGTAGGTCCTACCTATTGTAGAGGCGAAGATTATTGTGCCGCCTGGAAGTGCTGTTGGAACCATATTGATATTCCTGTTTGTGGAGAACAGTATAGGCCGTTGCAGTGTCCACCCCTGGAGCTACTGAAAGAAAGGCAACACGTTTTCCGCCTTGTAGCCATATCAGAATAATACAGGCATTATTGAATTCCTGCCTGGAGAAGATTCTGAGAGAATCTAGATCGTGATGTTTAATGCCGCCAACCACTAATAATAAGTGAATCGCACCTGGATGGTGTTATGATTGTGCGAGGAGGATATGCCGCACAAAGGACTTTATGTGTACTGTTAGTGTGTGTTCTTGTAAAGTCAGTTTGTGAACACGAGAGTTCAGTTATTTCCTGCCGGCAATGTCAGCCTGGAGATTTGTCAGTATGCTTGCTAAATGTAATAGATTTCCACGATTTATCTATCAGTCTAATAAATGTTATGGAACTGTACCAGTGGCGTTGGGTTAATTTGTACAAGCCATTGTTGATCTTCATCTACATACAACCCACACCCACCATAATATTGTTCCTGATAAGTAGGATACATCTTTTATATCCTGACATCTGGGACATCGTCTATACAGTGTCCTGACACCAGGGCAGTTTCAATTAAGAAATGATATAATGGCATGTACCATTTATAGGATCTGTGTGGGTAGGGGTAGCTTGCACCCAGTTGGCCAAAGTGGTCAACACCTCTCATACTTTTGTTGTATTTTTCTGCAAGCATCGGCTTCTGAATTGTTCTGCCCTCAGGAATTCTTTGTTTTCTAACTGTCTTGTCCATTAACATCATTGGAGTGAACAGCAGATATAAGGTTAACTCTTTTCATGTCATGCCAGGTAACTGCCAACATGACTTTATCTTCTGTGACACAAAACACAGGATGATCTGCCTTTTTCAATTTGAGTTGCTTTTTCTTCAGTGCTTCATGGAAAATGCTTCCTATTTTAAGCTACTGTTCCACATTAACCACTTTGATTTTCTTTCAGCTCTTGAAATAAAGCTCTTTTTTTGAGTGGATTCTGTGTCTGCGGAATCTGACAATGAGTGTTTGTGAATGTTTGAGTAGTTAAGTACTGTAACCGCATATTTTAGCAGTAACCTCTTCTGTATTGGTTCCAACTTGACTGTAAACCACCAACTGATACAAACTAGATTTGCTGATGGTTCTGTCTGAATGTTATATGCATAACGTTAGTGTTATTAATGTTATTAAGGCCTTTGAAACCACCGCTGGTAACGGCGCTAAGTCTAAATGTTATATAACGTTAATGTTATTAGTCTGTTTACACCCACTGTTGCGAGTGTAGTGGTTTGGTCTATATCATCGCCACACAGGCTAATTCAATATATGTGTGCTGCTGTCCTGTCACTGTGTCTGGAATGTTGACCTGGGTGTGTGTTGATATGTTCGCACACCACAGTGTGTACGTAAGAGTACATGCAGGAGTCAAAAAGGGTTGCAAACGACTGGAACAGTTCGCTTCTGTTTATTACGTTGCAACACAGACACGATGACATAAATGACACACATTCGACAGCAAAACACGAATCATATAATATAATACTGCATTGAATATATATAATACGGCCTGTCCACATCCTGGCCTATAATAATCTTCATATGGCCTAAACAGTATTGCATTACTCAATAAAGCCTGCAACACACGGCAGCTATAATAATCTTCATATGGCCTAAACAGTACTTCATTACTCCATAAAGCCTGCAACACACGGCAGCTATAGTAATCTTCATATGGCCTAAACAGTACTTCATTACTCCCTAAAGCCTGCAACACACGACAGCTATAATAATCTTCATAAGGCCTAAACAGTACTCCATTACTCCATAAAGCCTGCAACACACGGCAGCTATAGTAATCTTCATATGGCCTAAACAGTACTGCATTACTTAATAAAGCCTGCAACACACGGCAGCTATAATAATCTTCATATGGCCTAAACAGTACTTCATTACTCCCTAAAGCCTGCAACACACGGCAGCTATAATAATCTTCATAAGGCCTAAACAGTACTCCATTACTCCATAAAGCCTGCAACACACGGCAGCTATAGTAATCTTCATATGGCCTAAACAGTACTGCATTACTCAATAAAGCCTGCAACACACGGCAGCTATAATAATCTTCATATGGCCTAAACAGTACTTCATTACTCCCTAAAGCCTGCAACACACGGCAGCTATAATAATCTTCATATGGCCTAAACAGTACTCCATTACTCCATAAACACTGGGACTCGACCTACACGGTCCACGCCCAAAAACACAACTCCCAAATCACACACAAGTCCCGCCAAAAATCCCGTCACGAGATTCGGCTGTCTTGAACACCGCTCTCGATAACACATGCAGACTAGCTGCGAGTTATTCACATGACTCAAAACAGTACAGAATAAATACATTAAACAGCGTTCACACGCTTATCTGTACTCTGTCACCCGAAAAATAGGAAAAGATAATTCTATCCTAAAGTCAGACAAGTATCCGCTTAACCAAGCGTTGCAACTCAAAATTTAATTTGTTCAAAACATTCTAAAGATTACTTCCCCTTCCATAAGTTCCACTTGCAACAAGTACCTCTAGTTGGATCATTGATTCAAACCAGTAGAAGAGAGGGACAACAATTACATCAGTTAGGTCTGCCCAAACCTAGGATCGACCTGTTCAAAAAGAGTCTAGCCTACTCTGGAGCCTACTTATGGAACAGCCTTCTACACCACCTAAAAAACCTACCTACACAATATTCTTTTAACAAAGCACTTTTCAAACACTTCCTCAACACTGATTATCTACCCCCATAAAAAACAGCATTTGCCTGTCAACATCTAATCCACAGGTCAACATTTCTTTTCCTCTTCCGCTCGTTTTTTGTGATTAATTTGTTTTATATCCATGTAATATTATTATTATATTCACTTTAAAATATTATTATATAATGTAATGTATGTGAGAATGTACCCACATAATACTGTACTTTAGAAATGTGAGTCATGAGAATGTAGGATTATATCAGAGCTGTGTGCTTTCTGTGCTTCTCTATGGCGCAGAGAGCTGGAGAGTTACAGAGAAGGAAATGTCGAAATTGTCCTCTTTTCACACAACATGCCTAAGGAAAATTCTCAGAATCTTCTGGCCAAACACCATCAGCAACCAAGAACTACTTATTCGGAGTAACCAGGAAGACATGCACACCATCATAGCTGGCAGACGCTGGAGTTGGGTTGGCCACGTCCTCAGAAGGGACCCTGATACCATCACAAGAACAGCTATGCTATGGACCCCCGAGGGAAAGCGAAAGAGAGGTTGACCAAAAACAACTTGGCGGAGAACTGTGGAAGCTGAGATGCAAAGAATGAACCACAGTTGGGGCACTGTACGAAGGATGGCCGCCGACCGAGCAGAGTGGAATCAATTTGTTGCTGCCCTACAAGACGCCACCAGGCGTGATGGCCGCTGACTGCTTTGACGGTTGGCGGTTATGGATCAAAGAAGAATGTGAGAATGTACCCACATAATACTGTACATTAGAAATGTGAGTCGTGAGAATGTACCCACATACCACTGTACTTTAGAGATGTGAATGTTTTCATTTGCTTAAATGGGATGATGTATATGAGAATAAGCAGATTTTACATAATTTTTTTTTTTTTTTTTTACTGCTCAAAGACTTTTCCTGCCACAGAAGTGTGTAAGAAAGTGTTATTATTATTTCTTTTTCCACCAAGAATGTATAGACATAAGCGAGAATGTGTTTATGTAATTTTTGTATTGATGATTGATGACACATTAAAAAATACAGATTAATTGTAGACAGATTGACCGCATGAGTGAGTGTCGGAATACAGAATTTATTTATTTTTATTTATTGTTTTATTTATTTTATTTTTACTTTTTTCCCCCAATTACTAGCTTGTTTGTTTAAAAAAAAAATCTACTCATTTTTTTAATTATGATTGCATACTGTAAATGAATGCTGTTATGGAAACTTTATAATGTTGCATGCCTTTAAATTAATGCTTAAAGCATCATGTGGGAATAAAAAGATATAGTATGCAAGATTAATGAGAGTGGAAGGGCAGAATGTTAGACGGGCCTGCGCGCCCAAGTCTTTACCCTTCGAAAATAAAGTTTGTTCGTTCGTTCGTTGAACTGCTTCCCTCAATAACTGATAACTGGGGTTGAAATTGTAGGCCTCTCCAAGAGTCTTTGTCAGGAATGTTGATAATCCTCGACTGTGTGGTATAATTTGAAGCAGGGTATCATACATAGAGGTACATTGCAATCTGGGCAGTACATGACAGTCTGACTTCTTTTCCCTGCAGCTTTACACACTTACACACAAATTAAATTTTCTTTGCATTTTATTCACAATTTGTGTTAGCCTTTTATGTTGAAATATGTGGTTAATCGTTAAATCAATACATCAATCAAACTTATTTTATTCATTGCCATCCATGTCTCTAACATTTTATTGCACCGACATTGAACAGATTCACTCAAAGCTGGAACAAATATCACGGTTTTAAAACATCTCCTTAAATTTCTATAAATAGCCACACATATTCAAGATGGCCGCCATGATCATGTGACCAATTTGCATAAAATATATTTTTTCGGATGTAGCAACCTTTTATAATAGCGCTCTGAAAATTTCAAAGCCTTATATCTGTTTTTCAATTTTTTATGCATTTAAAAAAAAAAAAAAAAAAAAGTTATTTTTAAGAAATCTGCAAACATCTTTGGGAATGGGAAATGGTAGTGCTCCATATTGCTGGTCAGCAAAGTGTTAACTGTCTGAAATAATTGATCTGAACAACAATACATACAGCATAATTGGCTAATTAACTGTCTGATATAGATTGTCTAAACAACGGTACACACAACATATAAGGCTACTTAACTGGCTGATGTAGTTTGTCAAATAAACAGTACATACAACATATAAAGTTAATTAACAGGCTGGTATAGTTTGCCTAAACAATGGTACATACAACATCCCACCTCAGTTTTAGCATCATGATTCTGGAAGCCTCCATTATACTCCTGCTTACATTCATCAGAATCTGGATTTTGATTACAGTACATGACACATTTTATCTATTACATACATTCTGACTGATTCTTTAATGCATTTTGATGAGCAGCTATTATACAGAACACAATGTTTGAAAAAGAACCAAAAAAAAACAATATAATCTATAGTTGTGTAAACTCAGTAAAATACTTACTGACATAACAATGCACTTACAAGAAGAGTCTTTGAAAGTTTAGACTAGTTCATTTTAACAAGAGGTTGTTGCTGTTGATAAACAAGAGTTGCTGAGCTTGTCCCCCTTTAACAGCCAATGCCAAGTTGAAGAATTTGTATGTGTTCTGAGGCAAATGGTACTGATTAAAGTGTTTGTGATTGGTGGTCAATATACGGCAGTTTGTACCTTACACCGGAGTGCTACTTTAGTTCCGTGACCTGAATGCTGACCCCCAAGGTAATCCAGCGCAGTTTTGTCTACCACTAGTTTTGGCGGGAAAAATCAGCTGATGTGTGTGTAAAATCATTACACAGCCGTTCTGGATAAACACTGCGCTAAAATACTTTTGTGTACTATAACTTTGTTCTGTATTCTATCTTTGATAGCATTTTTATTTGTTTAAAATTATTTTTGTCAGTGACAGACTTTTGAAAACAGCATCATCATTTAAGGAAATTCATAACAGAGGTAATCTATTTATTAATGTAATATCTGAAATGCATACCATTTTTTTAAATTCATAATTATATAGACTTATCAAGTGGAACCTGCCATCACCGGTGTCAATACCTTGTCGTGGTATGGCAACTTGCGTACCCTGATTACCCCGAGAGCTATGCCAGCGGGAGTTTTACTCCTGGAAGGTTCTACCAAGCTGGACAGGTTTGCGCGGGCAGGGATCAGATTAAAGCAGACACCCTGGTCCTCCAGGTTGGGTTTTTAGACACCCCTGTCTATGTAAAAAGAAATGAAGTTACGGAAATGAACAAACTTTGCTGCAGGATGGACATCTGGAGTCTGAGGCTCGTATGACTGCCAGTGGTGAAAGCCGAAAGGAAGCCACTGACACGAAAATGGACATCCTGACCTCAAAACTTGAAACAAGAATAGGATTTTGGAATGTCAGGACAATGAACGAGACGGGTAAACTAAAACAGGTCACAGCAGAAATGAGGAACTATAGATTAAACATTCTAGGGATAAGCGAGAGCAGATGGACAGGGACAGGAAAAGTAAAAACAGCAACAGGGGAAACAGTACTTTACTCTGGAAGAGAGGATGGACAGCACAAAGAATGTGTAGCCAGTATTCTACAGAAAGGAAAATAAAGGACATTCCTGGAACGGAAAACCATCAACAACAGACTAATAAGAATAAGATTGAGAGGGAGATTCACCAACACTACAATAATACAATGCTATGCACAAACGAATGACAGTGATGAAGAGGTCAAGGATGAATTCTATCAACAACTGCAGAAAGAAATGGAAGACACACCTAGATATGATCTTATCATAGTAATGGGAGACCTCAATGCGAAAGTTGGAACACACAATACATAAAATGAAAGAGTAATGGGGAAATGCGGCAGCGGAATAGCAAACGAAAATGTGCCAGACCCCTTGCCTCGACGGGGTCAACCCAAAGCTACTGGTGGTCACCTATCTCCGCATCGTGCAGCCAGGGTGCGGAATATTAGGGAAAATGCGACTGGCCAAAACACCCAGGAAAGAACACGTAATGTACTCCAATGGAATGCAGAAGGTGTCCTAAAGAAGAAACTACCACTCGCTAAAAAACTACATGATGAGCAAATTGACATAGCCTGCATTCAGGAAACACACCTAAACACAAACCACAGATTTTCTGTAAGAGGATATGAAACCTTCCAGCTTGATAGAGAGGGACACAAGGGAGGAGTACTCATGTTAATCTAAAACTCCTTGCCTAGCAAAGAGCTTTCTGTTGCTACAAATGGTCAGGCGGAAATTATAGGAGCTGATACCACGATAGATGACCAGACCGTTAGAGTGTACAACCTATATTCCCCCCCCCCAGATAGAGATCTTTCACTAGCCACAATGGAGATTAGGCGCACCAACTGCCTGGTTGTTGGTGATTTTAACAGCCATTCAGAAAGGTGGGGTTCCACAGAGGCTGATACCCGTGGCATTGAGGTAGAGGACTGGGAGATTGACTCAAATCTGCAACTCATCAATAGAGCAGATGATACACCCAGTTTCTACTCAAGAAGATGGCAATCAACCTCAACACCCGACCTTGCCTTCTCAACAGAAGACATCAACCATAAGATTGAACACATTGTGCTCAACCAATTTAAAGGAATTGACCACAAACCGATCAAACTAATGACTAATATGGATCATACACTCCACTTCCATAAACCATTACCCCACTGGAACTACAAAATGCCAACTGGAACAAGTTCTCAGCACTGACAGATGAATACTGTGGTTTGATAAACACCCAAAACAAAAGAATTTGAGAAATAGCTGACGGATTTAATAAAGCAGTTATGAAAGCTGCCCTAGAATCAATACCACGAGGGGCGAGAAAAGATTATAAGCCGTACTGGACAGAAGAACTCAAAGAACTGGAAGAACAGGTAACAGAGGCCAGACATGTAGCAGAAAAGGACAAAACAGTTGAGGCAAACATCACCCTACAAAGCTATCTCTGCAAAATATAGGAAAACGTTAAACTGTTCAGCCAAAAATAGCTGGATCAAAACAACAGAAAGTCTTAACCTCGACAAAGATAGAAGAAAATTATGGAGGCTCGCCAAAGCCTTAAATGATGAGGAATGCAAATATAAGGAAATAGCCCTACAACAAAATGAGAAAATACTCACAAAGAAAGAAGCAGCTAATGTTTTTGCTCAAAAATTCTCACATGAGAGCCAGATAAATGTTCCACCTGACAGAAAACAGGAAATTACCAAAGAGCAAGAACTATACCAAAATATACCAACTGTTCCAGAAGAGCACATGACATCAAACCTCACCATGAGAGAGCTAGAGGCAGCCATTGTATCCCTTAAACAAAGAAAGTCACCTGAAAAAGACAGGGTAACAAATGACATGCTTAAAGGGCTAGGGCCTAATGCCAAGAAAGCCCTTCTCAAGACTATGAACTATAGCTGGAAGCGTGGAATTGTACCACAGGCCTATAAAGAAGCAGTACTAGTTCCAATCCGTAAAAAGGACATAGACCGAATGGACCCAAACAGCTACAGACCCATCAGCATTCTAAGCTGCACGGGAAAGCTTATGGAGAAAATGATCATTTTTTAAAATAAAAATACAGTTTTGTCTTGTTTTGGCGAGGCGCGTGATCAATACCAGATTAAGTTGGCACCTCGAAGAAAAACCAATTCTACTGCACCAACAGGCAGGCTTCAGGCAACATACGTCTACAGAGGACCAAGTCACCTACATTGCACAGGAAATTGAAGATGCTTTCCAAGAAGGAAAGCACAAATTAGCTGTCTGGGTAGACATGGAGAAAGCATTTGATAAAGTTTGGAAAGATGGGCTAAGAGTTAAAATGCTTAAATATGGAGTATGTGGAAGAATGTATAACTGGATCAGTCACTATCTAACAAACAGAACAGCTAGAGTGCAGGTGCACGGACAGTTAAGCAAAAAGACTACAATGGAACATGGAGTCCCACAGGGTGGGGTCCTTTCCCCAACACTCTCCCTTATATATATATAAATGATATAACAGAAAACATCCACAAGAATGCCCACAACTCCCTCTATGCTGATGATCTGGCCATGTGGACTTCAGAAGAATACATCACCACAGCAAGAGTGCACATGCAGGATTCACTGCTAGCCCTTGAAAGTTGGTCCAGAAAATGGTTGCTCAAAATCAATGAACAAAAACCAACACACACTATGTTTACCTTATCAAATAAACCACAGCAAGCAAAGCTACAACTAAATGGGCAGGCAGTACGAGAAGATGAAACACCAACATACTTAGGACTCACACTAGACCGCCGAATGATGTGAAAATCACAGATAAACGAAATACAGCTAAGGGCAAAATTTTGCATGGCCATCATGAGAATGTTAGCTGGTACCACATGGGGTGCTGATGAGAATATCCTCAAAAAGCTGTAGAGAGGCAGAGTCAGACCTGCTATGGAATACAGCATCACAGCTTGGTCGACGGCAGCAAAGTCAAATTTTGACAGAGTAAACAGACTCCAAAACCAAGCAGCACGTAATTATAACAGGGGCCCTAAAGTCCACAAAAATAAACCATATGGAAAATATTATAGGGCTACAGTCAATGGAGGATAGACGTGACAGCAGAGTCCTACTGTCGTATTTTGAATCTGTCTAACAACACGGTCATATTTACCACGCTCACAATAGAAAAAACAGTCCAATAAAATAACCAATCAGGATGCTCCTTTTCAGGTATGTATAAAGAAATCTTTTTATGTTAGACAGAAAGGGCCTATTCTGTGTAAAATTTTGGAAGGAGTTATTTTATTTCTTAAAGAATAGCGATCTATAAAAGGAAATATATAAATATTATAACATCTGGGATATTACTTAATAAGTAGGTACAAAGAAGGCCTCATAATAGTAATTCATTTAAAGAGAAAAATTGGTTTTAGTGATATTTCTATATCAGGGGTGTCCCCGATTTGGTTCATTAAAGACTGCGTAGATTTAAATGCCAGGAATTAGCTAAACAACAAAGATATAGAAAGATAGATATAAATTGGCAGTTTAAATATCACTTTAACTAATTAAAATCGACCCAGTAATAAGTTAAATATAAAATATTTACACTTAATCACTTTCTACAGGCAAGCTGAAATACGCCTAGGGTTTGATTCTTAAAAATACTTTTGGACCGTGTTTCCGATTGGGCGGACGCGGCGCTATATATAGAACTGAGGCTTGGGGAAGTCCGCCACAAAATTTTCAAATACCAAGCTACACGAATCGAGCGCAAACTGTAATGCAGGGTCTTTTGCCGCTGTGAGCTAGAGCAGACTTAAATTCCCTTTGAAAACTTGTATTCAGCTTTGTGTATTGTTGCCTGAGGGTTCTGTCTTGATATTACCAAGTACTACACAAGCCACTGAGAGGAAATCTGTTGGTACCTATAGCTCTTAAGGAGCCGCGGTAGCATAGTGGTTAGTGCACTGGCTTCCTAGCGCAGTGGTCTATGGTTAGATCCCCAGATGAGGCGGAAAATTTTTAGGCGACAAAGGCTCCTGGGTCGACCCAGCCCCAAATGGGTACCAGAGTTACTCTGGGAAGGTTAAGGCGACCGGCATGATGCCGACCACATCACCCCTCGTGTGCCGACGGTCAAGATAATATGGGCCTAACACCATATTCCCAATATGCCTCAATGGGCATGTAACGGGTTCCCTTTTTTACCTACAGCTCTATATTTTCAAGAGCCTTACCTCGTTCCCAGCCTGGAGTTGCAGTAATCCTGGCCAGTTGGATGAAGATCATCATATAATTCAGTTAAGTGGAAGCTAATTCCACTGAACAGTCCATCCAGAAAAATAAAACGTATAACCACCACTCAAACTAAAAGAAAATTTTATAAGGATGATATATGACAGAAATTTGTACAATAAAGTGAAATCTACAGTCCAGGGACAGTGATTATAGATTTATAAAATACCGTAACATAATTGATCTTATCTTGTTACTGTTAACCTATCATGCATTATGGAAAAGTACATTCCATATTATTTATTTAATGTTGTAAATATTATTTGACTTCTTTTGAGAATTCCTGACCGAAAAAATAAATCGGTAGAGCACAAATAAATTGTATATAAATTTCAGTCCGCCTTGCTTAATAACTCTTATTAAGTTAATGTTCTGTATTGAGATTTGTTACCAATAAATAATTCAATTATCCCCTAGATAGCTAGCCATTAAAAACAAAAGTATAGTCATTAATCAATGTGGGATCTAGAGAGGTAGCAGATAGACCTTCAGTACCTAACAATAATATTCATACTTGTAGGTTTACATAGCTTGACCCCACTATTGATGTCGATACACCCTTGCTCTTTTCAGAGAAGGGGGTATTTCTTATAAGACCAGTCTCTTGTCTGGGACTAACCTGGTATCCTCTGATACACCTTTGTGTCCAGGAAAGTCTTTATTTTAGTAACATCCAAACCTCTCGCGACACCTACAACAAGCTGAAAAATTTAAGAGACTCGAAGGACACCCCATGTTCCAAAGAATGAATAGGCTAGGAAGAGGCAGGCTCAAGCAAACTAACTTTGTGGCCCAAGCAAAAGAAAAAGTTAGCGAAAATACCATACTAGCAAGCTCAGTTGCAAAGAAAATACCAAGCACAACTATCCCACTGTGGAAAATAAGATGCTCTCCCGAGTTAAAATCTGATATTCCAGGCATTGAAAGTAAGGGAACACAGACAGAAACACAAAGAAAGTGTATAGTAACCCAGTATATTGACCAAAAATTCCCAGCAAAGCTTTGGACACATGCATATACTGATGGTTCAGCAAAAAATGCAGTTGAAAATGGGGGTGCCGGCATCCTCATAAAATTAAAGAATAGAACCCACTCTATGGCAACTGCCACTGGCAAATACTGCAATAACTTCAGTGCTGATGCAGAAGCCATGAAACAGGCAACAAAAACTCTTATTGAATGCAAAGCACAGGCAGAAAAACAGATAGTAATCTTTACAGATGCCCTCTCAGTAATATCAGTGCTGAAGAGCCACCAAGCTAAAGGATTGAAAGATCTGATAATCTCCCTTGAAAGACTGGCCAAATGCTTCAACAAGTGCACTATTCAGTGGATATCAGCCCATTGCAACATACCAGGAAATGAGGAGGCAGACCATACATGCCACACGCTATGGTTTACCCATAATCTGTACAGGGTGTTTGCGTTTTCAGATGTGTACGGCCTGTACAAATGTCTGTACGGGTTTTTTCGCCTAATTATTAAACATACATATAAATCGATCATCTTGTGCCACTACCGTAGCCGTAATTTGCGTCATTTTTAATGTTATTTGCAAGAGAGTTAGCTTCCATTTCCGATCTTTAGTAATGGGTGTATCCGCGTTTATTTTCTGTGAATTTTTTAAATCGCAATCAATCGGCATCGAACACGCGGCCATTTTCGCTCTTATTTTAATGGATTCTGACTCCAATGCAATGACAAGGGATCTTTGTCTTTATTAGCGCTAATATCGGTTCTCAGAATATGGGTGATGGCAGAGATGGAAACGAAAGTAGAATGTCATTGCTAGTATGTATAACTTTAGGGGTTAGGATTAGGTTTATCGGAAAGGTTTAGGGTTACGGCCGAATGCAACTGCTGACGAGGGCGTTTGTTGCTTTGCTACTGATGATGAGTGTAATGAAAAGATCGTCATTTGATTTGTATTGGTCAAATGACTTTCATTGAGATGCAAAGGAAAAGGATTCTTCGTTTGGTGGTTTTTTTTTTAAATTAAAAAAAAAAATTTTTTTAAATCGTTTTTTTCATCTTTCCATACCTCTCTTCCTATCACATCTAACATGTACACAAACAAATTTTATATCATCAGATTCATCATTTATTTATTTCTATACAGTCCAAAAATTAGAGTAATTGACCAAAAAACTATAGAATTTACAAGTCATCCACTATAAAAAAAAAGGGGGGTGTTGTGAAAAAGAATGCAGCGGCAGGGCACATTTTCGGGAAAACAATGCAGCATGCTAAAGGATAAGGTCCTATCAAACACAGGATTTCCTGGTCTGTTAGTGATAATTAAGCGCAAAAATAGACTAAATGATGAAACGATCACATCCATTTTACAGTGCAAAATAAACTCAGACAAATATTGTTTGAGTTTTAAAATAAATGAAGACCCGTTTTAAAAGGCAAAGTCCCCATGCCTCTATGATGCAGCTGTAATTGAATTTTTTTTAAACGAATTAACTCTTTTGATACGTTTTTTTCTGTCTTTTTTTTTTGTAGAGGTTTTGCTGGTCTTTGTACAGGGTTTTTGAATTTTTTGTACAAGTTTTTCATCTCCGAGGTGTGGCATGTATGAGGCAGACAAACTTGCTAAGGAAGGAGGTGCCTTACAACTAAATGATATAGAGACAACTTACGTAACAGCAAAGACTACTATAAAGGCTATATTCAAGTCCAAATGGGAAAGAGAGCACCTGGGCCATTTAAAAAATGATGCATATCATCAACTACCCATGAAAGAACAGGTCATCATTTTTTGGCTACACACTGGACACAACAGATTGAGATACCATCTATACCACAAATACAAAATTGGTGCAACAGATCTCTGCACCTGCGGTACCAGCCCGATGACAGTTGAACACCTGCTGCAGTACTGCCCAACCTACAGAAATGAACGAAGTAGCATATGGCAACAACCCACTTCTGTCAACGAAAAACTGTTTGGAGATGTCAAGAACCTTGAGTTGACTACTGCCTTTATTAGAGTCATAAATGTGGAAGTCTGAAGGCTAACGAGGAAGAAGAAGAATATATTTACCATCAGGAACATTATAGAGCAGTGCTCAGAATGGCAAAGACAGCTGTACATTAATTTCGTTGATTTTGAAAAGGCTTTTGACAGCATACATAGGGACAGTTTATGGAAAATACTGAGGGCTTATGGAATTCCAAGCTGCATAGTGTCAATCATAAAAAGCCTCTATGCCAACTTTACGTGCAGCGTTGGGCAGAGCAACCTAACCTTTGAGGTGAAGACAGGAGTATGACAGGGATGCCCCTTATCAACCACTCTATTTTAAACAGTCATAGACTGGGTGATGCGCCAGACAACAGAGGGTAGTCCAAGAGGAATAAGATGGACTACATTTTCTACATTGGAAGATCTGGAATATGCAGATGACACTGCACTACTAGCACATTCACATCAACACATCCAGGAAAAAATGGATAGACTTAATAAGTATAGCCAGCAGGTGGGCTTGAACATCAATCTAAAGAAGTCTGAGGTCATGACGCTCAATGTGAGCAACCCTGAGCCCATATCAGTAAGGAATCAGCAACTGGAACAGACCTAGGATGCATAGTAACACCAGACGGCGGGGCAGGCAAAGACATCAACATCAGAATGAATAAGGCAAGAACAGCCTTTTTTTAGCCTAAACAACATCTGGAAGTCCTCTCAATACAGCACAAGCACAAAATTAAGATTATATCAGAGCTGTGTGCTTTCTGTGCTCCTCTATGGTGCGGAATGCTGGAGAGTTACAGAGAAGGAAATGTCGAAATTGTCCTCTTTTCACACAACATGCCTAAGAAAAATTCACCGAATCTTTTGGCCAAATACCAAAGCCATTGTCTAATTTACTGTATGGATGGTTTTGGATTTTGAAACTTTGTCTTTTTTCCCTTTTTATTTCATTACTTTTATGTTGCTTTTTATTCTAAACATACTTAAATTTGGTTAGGATGGGATATTTCAAATGTATGCTATTATTTGACCTTGATAATGTTGCATGCCTAAATAATGATCACAGTACATGTGTGAATGAGAGGATACAGACTGCAAAATGAGAGAGAGAGAGAGGACAGAATGTTAGATGGGTATGCATGCCTAATTCTTAACCCTTTGAAAATAAAGTTTGTTCGTTCATTCTCTATCCCAGACTTTACCAAGTAGTTTGTATAATATCTCTGTAGAGGTATCAATATCTGTTTTAATGGTCTCTGCTGGAATGCCAACTGGACCAGCTGCTTTTCAATATTTCTGAAGCTTCAAGGCTTTCTTTATTTCTTCTCTACTTGGTCATTTACAGCTGATTTGTAGCTCTTCTTCTTTTGGCTGGATATCTGGGGGCTTTTTTGGAGCTGGTCTATTGAGAAGTTCATCAAAATGTTCTGTCCATCTCCACATTTGTTCTTCTATATTACTAAGCAATTTTCAATTCTTATCTTTGATGAGACTATTTGCTCCCTCTTAGCTTCTCTGTTTTGTTGTACAGGTTTCTTATATTTCTGTTGGCATGAGACTTGGCTTTGGAGCTTCTGGTTCTGTTTTCTAGTTTTTCCTGTTTTCTATCTCGTTTATGGTTTTTGTTGTTATCCATGGTTGCGGTTTATGTATTTTGTGTTTAACTAATTCTTAATTTTCATATTTTCCCAGTAATTCATCCTTGTGTTCTTAACCCTATAACTGTCATAATGGCCGATGTTCAGCCATTATGTTTCTCTCTGTGGTGTTATGACCAGCTAAACTGGCCGTTAGTAAAATCGTAATTACAAATGTGAATCAAAGTTTTTCCGTGTGCAAAGGAGAAATAACTATGATAAATAGATTTCCGTTCCAGTGTTTGAGCATGGTGTAAACATGTGTTTTTATCGCTTTGCATTGCGTTCAATCGGATTGAAATTTTTCTTTTTTTTTTTTGACTGTTATCTTGTCTGATGCTGTTTGAATTTTTATCAGGACTTGGAAATAAATCTAGACCATCATTATTTAACATTTTTTAAATGGAAAATAGTGATTCTGACGATCACTTTGCAGACATCCCACATGCCAATGATGAAAGTGGATCGAGTAGTAGGAAAGATGAAGCCGAATCTAGCCCTGGGTATAGTGTTGTCACTGACCCTGGAATGTGATTGTTTGTTCTTTTTGTTCCTGTGTTGCTCCCTCTTTTGCTAACATATCTGCTCTCTCATTTCCTGGTATGCCACAGTGTGATGGTATCCACTGTAGCACTACCCTTCTTTTGATATTTACTTCGCATAGGACTTTGTTTAATTCTGGCAGTTTATCACTGTTGAGGGCTTGCAGAACTGACATTGCATCGGTAAGGAATACAACCTGCTGACATTGGCTTATTGTGTTATCTGTTGTGTAGACATATTAAACCAAAGCGGGTTGCATGGTACCATGGTTGCTGGTGCGCCTCCTGGCCTGGTACATCTGACTTCAGCACCTGTTTCTTAAGGCAGAGTGTGCTCATGCCTCCCCCTCTGGCTGGGGGATTTGATTGTGGACAGTGAAAGCAGTAGACTATGATCTGATTCAAATTTATTTTAAGAAATCCCTACAGCTCCCAAAATATTCTTCTAGAGAAAAGAACATTATTGACAGGGACAGTACAAGTCAATTCAAGAGGCTTACCTGAGGAAAAGACCTCAAAGCTTAAAGTTGGTGAATACAAATTTTGGTGCAAAGGAGAGATGTTGTGCCTTTCATTCAGAGAAATCTCAAACCAAGCCAGTGCTTCTACTGACTACAGCTCACAGTGCTTCTACTGACTACAGCTCACAATGTAGTTTAGGAAAAGATCATTAGAGAGAAGGCCAAAAAATAAAAAAAAACATCAGCCATTTTTTACAACAATTGTTACATGGGTGGGGTGGACATAAGTGACAAGCAGATATGCCACTTAGTGTCTGAAAGGTCCACCAGATGCTGCTGGAAGAAAATCTTTCAGAATATAATAGATATGCTTATTCTGAACTCATGAATTTTGTACAATTCGACTGTGGCTCAGAACAAAGGACTCGAGAGAGATAAATATATTCTGTCAATAGTGGAATATCTCTGCAGTCAACACCAATTCAGCCATGTGTTCGGCAGCAAAACCATATAACTATACATTTTCTGAAATAATATTGTTTGTAGTGTCTGACAAACTTATTTAGATGATAAACAAAACCAGTCAATATGGGGGTAGGTTGAAAGCAGAAGAAGAGTTACATAAACAATTTTATTCACTGTGTAAAGGTCAAGATCACCATACAAAATGCCCAAATACTTGAAATTAGCACCATTTGATTTCTTATCCAAAACGCTTTCAGAAAATGCATACTTATATGGACCTCTGACTTCATTTTCTATTTGTTTCTGGTACTTTATTGGAACTAGTCAAAGTTCTAAAAATAGCCATGACAACACAGTACAAATGCACTTGACAGTTGAAGGGTTAATACAATTCAAAAGTCATGACAGTGCTTGACAGTCCTTTAAACCGTCCTTTGATTTGTCTACAAAATGAAATTTGATTTTTATCTGGTGGTGACTGAAGATGCATTTTTTCCTGGCTCGCCCCGGGCGCTAAAAATCCTTGGTACGCCACTGTCCCAAACATGTAAAATTTGTTGCAAGAGATTTTCTGTCTGCAATAAAGGTAGCCGAAAAAAAAAAAAATTGAAAAAAAACCACACATACATGCATGCATATAGAGTACAAACACAAACAAATTACGATGTTTGTGGTGGATGTGTATACAAAACACTTATTATGTTACATATTTGTCAAAAGTGGTAACATATTGAGCACAAGTTACATTTATGTTAAAAAGTTGTAAAGCATTACTGAGTAAATTGTCCCCAGCAGGAAATACAGATGTGGAACTGCTCCTCATACACCCTCTCCCTGCAGGAACATGACCATCTTCCTCCCCTTCACTTTCTATCTTCACTGTGTGTCCCTGAAAACAAAATATTGAACATATTCAAGTGTGAAACAAACCACAAGTCTTAAACATTGTCCCAGTCTGACAACTACATGATACATTTTTATGTATTTAAATTACTTTCTTTTCTCAACTGTCCCTGATGAAGATGTTATATTACATTTACATATATGTCATGAATTAATCAGACAGGTAATAGCTGTTTATAGCCCTGTCTGAACAGAGGTGATAGTGTTGACAATGTGAAAGTAAGGGGTAAGAAATAGTTTTATCATGAGGTGATCGTGTGAGAGAAAGGACAGTTTCTGGATAGAATAATTTATCTAATCCAGCCTATCTGGATGACTAACTTTAAAGCAGACGTACTTTCTCTCCCTGTAAGAAATACAAGTTACACTGTACTCACATGCGCACAATTCTGAGACAAAGTAGCCACGAACATGAAAACAAACTATGAACAACATATGATGAATAGGAGTTGACCGACACGGTAACTAAAGGTTAATTAAGTTTATTATCAATAGAAAATAACAACATAAATCAAATACATAAATAGATCATGGTTTACAGACAAAATGAAAATTAATCAAATAGGCTCTCCCCTCTGGTAAAGGAAAAGAAAGAAAATCCCAACAGAGGTAATTAGCCCAAAAGATCAAAAGTTAACAAGTTATGAGATAGTCAGTATGGGAAAAGAACAGGTTCTAACTGTAAGTTATCCCGTGACTACTAAGATTAGTGAGACAAAAAGAAGAAACCATATAAGTATACTGATGGTAATCAAAGGCATAAGTTTCTTTCTCTGTTCATCCAATTCACATTCATTCAGTAGCAACTTTCAGATTTATGCTTACCCCATTAGTTGTTGCAGGCATTCCAAGGAAATACACTAATAAATAATAAGACTATATATTGTTCAAATTGAGTTGTGCCGAATCAAGCCCCAGATTCGCCGTAATTGCTGACTGCAAATTTCACGGGAATTGCTAGAGTCGGTGATTTAATTTGTCCTGGATACAATAAGTTATCTCTGCCTTCAGTTGGTGGGAGTAAGGTTCATACGTGGTGATCGCCGATGTAGGATGTATAACACATAGATAGGTCCTAGGTGTCTAGCTTCAATTGGCTGATACACTAGGTTAAGTTACACAAATGTTGCTGACAATATATTTCACCACAGCTGGCTGATGAGATTGATATAAATAAATCTGGTAATAGTTCTGCTGCCATCATCGGTGTCAATACCTTGTCGAGGTATGGCGACTTGTGTACCATGATAACACCCAGAGCTATGCCAGCGGGAGTTTTACTCCTGGAAGGTTCTACCAAGCTGGACAGGTTTGCGCGGGCAGGGGTCAGACTAAAGCAGACACCCGGGTTTGGGGTTTTAGCATAGGACTGACACCCTTGTATATGTAAAAAAAAAATTGAAGTTACATAAACAACAACGAATAAACAAACTTTGATGTGGGACGGACATCCGGAGCCTGAGGCTCGTATGACTGTCAGTGGTGAAAGCCGAAAGGAAGCCACTGACATGAGAACGGACATCAGGACCGCAAAACATGATACAAGAATAGGATTTTGGAGTGTCAGGACAATGAATGAGATGGGTAAACTAAAACAGGTCACGGCAGAAATGAGAAACTATAGGTTACACATTCTAGGGATAAGCAAGAGCAGATGGACAGTGGCAGGAAAAGTTAAAACAGCAACAGGAGAAACAGTACTTTACTCTGGAAGAGAGGATGGACAGCACAATGAAGGTGTAGCCATTATTCTACAGAAAGGAATAGAAAGGACATTACTGGAATGAAAACTCATCAACAACAGACTGATATGATTAAGATTAAGAGGTAGATCCACCAATACTACAATAATACAATGCTATGCACCAACGAATGACAGCGATGAAGAGGTCAAGGATGAATTCTATCAACAACTGCAGAAAGAAATGGAAGACACACCTAGATATGATCTTATTACAGTAATGGGAAACCTCAATGCAAAAGCTGGTACACACAATACATATAATGAAAGAGTAATGGGGAAATGCAGCAGCGGAACAGCAAACAAAAATGGGGATAAATTAATAAGTTTATGTAGTATTAACAACCTGGTAATTGGAGGAACACTTTTCCCACATAAAGAAATCCACAAATTAACATGGGAATCACCAAATGGTCGGGACAGAAACCAGATAGACCACATCATGATTAACGGTAGATGGAGACATGCATTACAAGATGTGAAGGTAAGAAGAGGTGCAGATGTGGGAAGTGATCACCATTTAGTAGTAGCAAAACTAAGAGTGAAACTAAGAAGGGCTGGACCAACTGTAACTACACCGAAAAGGTTTGACATCAGCAAATTGAAGGACCCCCTTACCAGAAAAGCTTTTGCGGCTGACATAAAGAAACGATATCAATTAGCCAAAAGTCAGGAAAAGACATTGACTGATGATATAGACCTGAAATTCAACACCATTTCAACAATATATAAGGAAAGCAGCAAATCATGCTTGGGATTCCAGGAAAGGAAGAAGCAAGACTGGATAACACCAGAAACATTAAACACCATAACACTGAGAAAGGAAATGAAAAGAAAGAAAACAGAAGTGAAGTCCCCCAGGTTAAAGCAACTATATAGCGAACAGCATAGTCAGCTGGACAAAGAAGTTAAACGCCAAACCCGAGCAAACAAAAGGAATTTCCTAGACGATCTTGCAAGACAGGCAGAAGAGGCAGCACTGAGAAGTGAACAAAGCACAGTATACAAAATAACTAAATTCATCAGCGGAAAACGAGGTGCAAACAATATTACATTAGTAACAGATAAGCAAGGAAATCTCATCACGACAGCAGAGGGACAGGAAACAAGATGGGCAGAGCACTTCAGAGAAACTCTGAACAAGGAACCACCAGAGACACAACTGAATGTTCCTGAGGCTGAAAACGATCTAGATGTAAATACAGACATTCCACAAAAAGAAGAAATCATCACAGCAATCAAAGGGTTAAAGAACGGAAAAGCTCCTGGCCATGATAACTTAAATGCAGAGCTATTTAAGACAGACCCTGAGTTAGCAGCAGAACTATTAGAACCACTATTTGCACAAGTCTGGAAAATGGGGACAACACCATCAGAGTGGAACAAAGGAATAATTGTCAAATTGCCCAAGAAGGGAGATCTTGCAGACTGCAATAATTGGAGAGAAATCACTCTTCTCTCAGTTCCCAGCAAAATACTAGGCAGGATAGTTATACAGAGAATTTCAAAAGCAGCAGACCACAAACTGAGGAAAGAACAAGCAGGATTTAGAAAGAACAGAAGATGTGTAGATCATATATTCACTCTCAGGAACATTATAGAGCAGTGCTCAAAATGGCAAAAACAGCTTTACATTAATTTTGTTGATTTTGAAAAGGCTTTTGACAGCATACATAGGGACAGTTTATGGAAAATACTGAGGGCTTATGGAATTCTAAGCTGCATAGTGTCAATAATAAAAAGCCTCTATGCCAACTTTACATGTAGTGTTGGGCAGAGCAACCTAACCTTTGAGGTGAAGACAGGAGTATGACAGGGATGTCCCATATCAACCACTCTATTTTTAACTGTCATAGATTGGGTGATGCGCCAGACAACAGAGGGCAGTCCAAGAGGAATAAGATGGACTACATTTTCTACATTGGAAGATCTGGAATATGCAGATGACATTGCACTACTAGCACATTCACATCAACACATCCAGGAAAAAACTAATAGACTTAATAAGTTTAGCCAGCAGGTGGGCTTGAACATCAATTTAAAGAAGTCAGAGGTCATGACGCTCAATGTGAGCAACCCTGAGCCCATATCAGTAAGTAATCAGCAACTGGTACAGACAGACACCTTCACATACCTAGGATGCATAGTAACACTAGACTGCGAGGCAGGCAAAGACATCAACATCAGAATGAATAAGGCAAGAACAACCTTTTTTTAGCCTAAACAACATCTGGAAGTCCTCTCAATACAGCACAAGCACAAAATTAAGATTATATCAGAGCTGTGTGCTTTCTGTGCTCCTCTATGGTGCAGAATGCTGGAGAGTTACAGAGAAGGAAATGTCGAAATTGTCCTCTTTTCACACAACATGCCTAAGAAAAATTCACAGAATCTTTTGGCCGAATACCATCACCAACCAAGATTTGCTTACTTGGAGAAGCAAGAAGACATGCACACCATCATAGCTGGCAGATGCTGGAGCTTGGTTGGCCATGTCCTCAGAAGAGACCCCAATGCCATCACAAGAACAGCTATGCTTTGGACCCCTGAAGGAAATTGAAAGAGAGGCCGACCAAAAAAATCCTGGCGGAGGACTGTGGAGGCTGAGATGCAAAGAATGAACCAGAGTTGGGGCACTGTACGATGGATGGCCGCCGACTGAGCAAAGTGGAATCAATTTGTTGTTGCCCTACAAGACGCCACTAGGCGTGATGGCCACTGACTGCTTTGACGGTCGGCGGCTAAGGATCAAAGAAGAAGAAGAATAGTTCTGGTCCAGTTAATATTATAATTAATGTTTCTATTCTGGTTTCTCTTATGAAAAAATGAGGAAAAAGGACCGCACAGGTCACAGCAAGAAGCTCATTAAATATATCTGGATGCTTATTTGATATTATAAGTTCATGTGATCGTAAGTTCAGATGGCCACAAGAAAGCCGCTAGTACTCAGGTTTTGATCAAGCCTAGATTAAAGGAAAAATATGTATAAACATTAACCAAATTATCAATATTATCTCTAACACGTGTTAAAGTAGGACCTCTTCACCGCTCTGTTATAAATTAGATTTAAACACACTTGGCTAGCTTAACCTGTCATTTATTTAACGCGTGATATGAACGCTAGTCATTCATAAAATGGATATCAGTAAATAATATATGCCATCAGTAGACAGTTATTTAACATATATACTAATTAATTTAAAATATCTCTTACTGGGAAAATAGCGAGTATTTAAATTTATTTTACGGCTGGAAAATTTAGCTATAACTATAAGTTATTTAATAAGCACAGAAAATCTCAGTGAAATATAATGAAACTTTAAATGCACTAAATCACTTAAGGATAGAAATATAAATTACCGCAATCAGAAAAATGAAACACTCCACGAAAAAATCTAACAATTTTCACTCTGTACAAGAAATACTAGAATATTCGAGCTGGTGGTTTTGGATAGATATCTGAGCAACTGCTAAATGGCTATTAGAGCGACATGGTATATACTGATAGATTCCCATCTATCTCTCTTTAATGCAAAAGTCACACCTCCTGCCAGACCTTGGCCAATTTGCCATTCGATTCTTGTATGAAAGGAGATATTACCACCTCTGCCGTGTCTCAAACTCGTAAGTTTAATTACACTGAAAATGTAACACTCCAATATACGTCTCAGACTGATCACCCCCTTGATTCTTCAAAGAGACTGTTGAATGCCTGGACTCATCCTGTGTGTTCCCCTGATCAAAAGAATCAATTACGCCATGCTCCGCACTCTGCTTCACATAGGGCTTAATTGCCAGATGGCTCACATGTTCATTGTACTTGTGAAACCGGCATTCCTGTATCAAAATATACTTCGGGGGAAGGGAGTGAATGAAAACTTACTGCACTTTTTCAAATGTGACAATATACTACACTATTACAAAAAAAAAAACACAAAATACCTAGCAATAAGTAATAAAATGTTTAAATGGACAATATTTTAACAGATTACTCAGTTTAACTCACTTTGGCTGTATAACAATTTTTTATCAAGAATTAAAAATCTCGGAGCTATTATAGACCGAAAGGGAGGCATCAAAGAAGAGTTGGCCACTCAAAAAGCAGCAGCTGGGAGACTTTTTTCAGGCCATAAATCGAGGATTCCTCAGCAAGAGAGAGGTTGGTAAGAAAGCGAAGATGGCTGTATACCGCTCAACCTATGTCCCAGTCTTGACATATGGATGCAAGTCATGGGCAATGACTACAACCCATGAAAGCCAGATCCAAACCTCAGAAATGAGGTATCTGAGGAAGGTGGTTGAAGTAACATGAAGAGACATGGTCTGCAACCAGACGATACGTCAAGGCCTAAAATCCCACCCCCTGCAGACCCAAGTAAAATAGTCCCAACTAAGATGGTTTGGACATGTCTGCAGAATGGGAGAAGATTGGCTACCACGACAAGCATGGGAAACAAAGAGCCAGGGATCCAGAACCCCAGGATGACCCAGAGTCTGCTGGGAGAACAACATTAGACAATCTTTGAAGGACTGAGGACTAGAATGGAACCAGGCCAGGAGGAAGACAGCCGATATGATAGTCTGGCGCTCTCTCTTCCAAACCTCTACACCTCACGGTAGAAGGGGAACGACTAAGTAAGTAAGTAAGTAAGAATTAAAAAGAATATTCACTTTAAAATCTGTACCGATGTCCTGTTTTATTTTTCGATCCAGGAATGGGATCTTCTGTTCCATATTCCTTTTGCAATCTGAAAAGAAAAATGAATTATAGGCAACAAAATTTTAGACAATTAGTTACATGCTGGTTATTTGTGATATTGATATCACAAGAAATTTCACTAATTTTTTTTTTTTTAAATAATGGTAAAAAACATAACAACCTGAAAATACAAGGAAGAGTGATACATGTTAAATATTAGTATGTCCAATGTTGCATTCAACAGTCTTTGCTATACTGATTTTCTTCTGAATGATTGTTATTGTTAATCAGAATCAACGTAATTGCACTCTGGGCAAACTCATTGATGCTCAGTCTCCTGCAGCAAATGTTGAAGGGTATGAATGCTAATTGTTCCTGTTGCACACTGGTTGTATACATGGGGATGCGTCCTCTCATATGTCCATCCCTGCTGGTCTTACGTTTGATGCCAAATTCCAGCAGTCTTAGCCTTGATGATTCATCGATTGCAGTGTCCTATCTAATATATGAACATGAATCGCCCTCAGTATTTCTTCCTTATCCATGGACAATGCACCTTTTATGGGTGCTCTTGAAGCTAGTCTGTCAGCTCTTTCATTGCCACGTACCCCGGCATGACCAGGACAGTAGATCCATATCAGTTCTTGAAGATTCAATGCTTCTATGGAGGTTTTCCATTCATGTCGAAACCAACCATTTTTGACCTTTCGAAGCATGGATTGTGAGTCTGATACAATAACTGCCTTTGTTAATAAAGTCTCAGACAGCCATCTTAAGGCAGCAGTAACTGCCTCTACCTCCATTCTCATGCTGGAGGTTGTTATCATGTAAGCCCCGCTATGTTCAGCGATGGTTCTGCCCTTAACTCTAGCAGAGAAGCCCCACCCTGATTTATTACCACAGATTACAGACCTATCAGTGTACACCAGCGGTTTTCAACCTGTGCGCCACGGCACCCTGGGGTGCATGACTGACGGTCAGGGGCGCCGTGGATGGGCGTGGATTTTTGTCATATTTAGCTGTAAAGAAAATAAAGAGCTGTGGGAAATTTCATTTTTGGTGTTTGTCAAACTGCGTAACCCCAGAGAAATTACATTGTTTAAAAGCCTTTCCAAAGCTCTCCTGCTCAAAAAAAGTTAGGCTAAATGTCGAAACATCACTAGAGTTTTTACCAGTTATCCCACAGGGAAGCCGCAGAAAGAATGTAGTTGGTCAGGGGAGCCATGGACTCAAAAAGGTTGACAACCGCTGGTGTACACAATGGCATCATCTACCCCAGCATTATCATTTATCAGCTGATCAACTTCCAGCTCCACTCTCCCATTGGCCCAAGTTCTGCATTCTCTACCAAGGCTGATGGTATTTCATCCAGCTCTCATCTGACTTACTCCACTCTTCTCCCTTGAATATACTTTCAACTGGGGTCACCTGTCTAATAGTCTCCTGCGCCTGCGCCATCCATGACATCCCCCTCTTTATTCTCGCTCCTTTGATGTCAGCTATGTTCCCATGCAGGGGATGCCTTTTGTCTGTGGTTACACATATATACACTTTTGCCTGGGCCATGGTATATCTGGATCTAATTGACAGCAATCCAAGCATGTGCCGCATCATTACAATAGGGGTATCTCGCGTGCAGCCCAAGACTATCCGCATCCCTTCATTTTGAATACATTCCAGTCATTCACATTGTGATACTGACAACGTGAGAATTTCCAAGCCATACTCGATTACAGACAAGACCAGCTGATGATACAAGAGAAACTGTAGTCTCTGCTCCAGGTGCGCTGCAGCCATTGTTTTTAGGGCTGCCAGACCTCACTTGCACTTCTGTATGATGTAAAATCTTTAATAATTATAAAGGTAAAGGATCCCGTTACACGCCCATTGAGGCATATTGGGAATATGGTGTTAGGCCCATATTTTCTTGACCGTCGGCACACTAGGGGTGATGTGGTCAGCATCATGCCAGCCGCCGTAACCTTCCCAGAGTTGCTCTGGTACCCATTTGGGGCTGGGTCGACCCAGGAGCCATCTGTGGCCTAAAAAAATCCCACCTCATCTGGGGATCGAACCATAGACCACTGAGCTAGGAAGCCAGTGCACTAACCACTATGCTACAGCATATAAAGTGCATGCAAAATGGTTTGCTTAGAATCCACACTGGACCTCATCCAATTGTAGCTCAGCTAGGTGTCTGAGTCTCTGCTCTAATATTCTAGAGTAGATTTTGTCAGGGACACAGAGAAGGGATATGCCTCTATGGTTTCCACATTGTCGATTGTCACCCTGTTTGAGGATTTCCTATTCATCTTGTTGTTCTTCTGTGTTTCTCACAGCTGTAGCAATAAGATTTATTTATAATGAAATAAATGAAGGTAATTCAAAATAAATTTTCCCATTTAGCCACTTTTTTCTTTTTATCTGCAATAGATCTCTTCTGTTCCTTACCTTTTACCTCCTTGTGAGGTACAGTGTAGTCACATTTTATGTTAGAGAAGTACTAATGAGGACCTCACATAATTGAAAACTAGTGTTCTCACAGGAATAAATGTAAAGTAGGGGGTGTCTTCTCACATGCATAAATTTACAACAATTGTAGCATTTTTTTTTGCCTTTAAGCCTTTAAACATGACAATTTTACTGATTAATGTCATCTTTCCCTTTTATTATAGCATCATATAATAATTATAGAACAAATATAAGCCATCTTACAAGTACCATGTTGAGTTTATCATACAGAAGTACTAGTGAGGTCTGGCAGCTTTACAAATAATGACTGCTACGCACCTGGAGCAGAGACTATTGTTTTTCCTATATCATTAGCTAGCCATGTCAGTAATCGAGTATGAGCTGGAAATACTCATGCTGTCAATTTTACAATGTAAATGGCTGCAAACACAATCAAAATGAAGGGTTGCTTATCATCATGGGCTGTGCATGAGATAAACCCACTGTGAATATGAAGTATATGCTTGGAACGGTCTTGATTAGATCCGGATATGTGATGGTCATGACAAAAAGCCTAAATGCTGATAACCACAGACTGAAGACACCTCCTGCATGGGAACATAGATGGCATAAACGCAGTATGAATAAAGAGGGATATCATGAATGGCAGAGGGAACAATAGGGCAGGTGATCACAATTTAAAATATGTGAAGACTGAAGTAAGTAAGGTGAGAACTTATTAAAATATCAGCAAGTCATCAACAGCTTTGGTAGGGAGTGCAGAGCTTGAGGTTATGGAAAAGTAGAGTTGGAAATTAATCAACTAATAAATGATTATAGTAAGAATGAAAACAAATATATAATGATTAGTGAGGCAAGGCAGGGGAAAATGAAGATCTTGTGAGGTACAAGTGCTACATTTTGTTAATGAAAAAATAAAATCAAATTAAAAAATCAGTTCAAACACTTCAAGCCTTCACATTACTCTACTTCCTTCCTTTCCCTTTTTATTTTTTTGGGTTGTTAACACTGTGACAGGTACGAGCAGATAACTTTTAGGAAATGGAAAAACACACACATGCAAACACTCGCAAAATTTAGAAATGTAAATTGACATTATTTACAGAAAAAGTGAAGCCACATCAGGTTTTGGCAACTGAAGAAATTATCTGGACTTAGAGGCACCATAGGGCCTATATCATAATTTTAACAGAGGTTAAACTGAACATTTTTATTCATACATTTAAAAATAAAATTAGAAGTCTGGATAAGGAGACTGCATCTCTTATGTTGCCCAGACTGACTGTTGGTACGTACTTTATAGTTAGTCTTAACCTTACCACAAGTCAGTTTCAAGTTTTGTCAAACAGCATTAACTCACTCTAACTCACAAGTAGTAATACACACCACTTTGCCCTTTACATTTATCTGCAAGCTAAATCTTGGACCAGCGTGATATATGTCTGAATTTTAACTGAAAATGTAAAAGTACCTGGCAATGAGATGGTTTAAATCGTTTCAATACATTGGCACAAGTGTGTGAACATTTTGGATTGGGGAAAACAAATTTATGAAGCTGAAATTTTATTTTTATACTTCTTTATATCCGTTACTAGTGCTGCTAATCATTTGTTTATGAGCAATGGCAATAGATTTATCATCTTAACACTAGCTATAAGCTGATCAAGAATGGCTGCTTATTTCTCAGTGAACAGAAGAGAATTATAGTGACAGTAGTTTTTCTGTTAGTCTTAGTGATTCAGATGATGACTTTGCTAAGACTTCATGTTAGAATATTCATGAATGTGATTAACCTGATGGGGATACTGAGCAGTTGAAGGAACAGGTATATGAAGTACCTTAACAAGTGCTAAACTTCCAGCCAGTAAATGGAAAGGAAAGCATAAAAACTCAATTCAAACAACCAGTAAAGTTAACAGTACAGCTACAAGTTGAGAGGCAAGTAG
The DNA here is from genome assembly GCA_024509875.1 of Oreohelix idahoensis. NCBI lineage: Eukaryota > Metazoa > Mollusca > Gastropoda > Stylommatophora > Oreohelicidae > Oreohelix > Oreohelix idahoensis. The sequence goes on along the minus strand of JAMPIV010007649.1, from coordinate 27,658 downwards.
ATTCTCACAAGATATCCCAGAGTGCATAGAAATTGCTGAAGGCATGAAACAGAATACATTTCATTTTTGTCAAAAGGTGTGACTTATGGGCTTGACCTGTCAACCTTACTGAAATGATATAGTGTTTTTTTTACTGATGAAATTAAAGATTACATGTGTCAGTGTATCACTTATTATGCCAAACTCAAATTTATTCAGAATAATCCTTTGAAACAATATTGAATGTATGCTCAATGAACCAAAGTCACATGCCCTGAACTGGATAAATTTACTGCTTTCCTAATAAGTATTGGGATTCAGAAGAAACCATTATCCACGACTAATGGTCTACATCTGCAGAATTGTAATCACCTTGGTTTAGTCACATGTTTTCAAGAAATAGAAATGAAGTATTATATCTTATTATGCTTCATGTCTCTGATGACATTCACGAGGAAAAGAAAAGACTGAACCATTTATGAACATTATGTTACAAAAATTTCTGAAAGCCGTTTACTCATTCCACAAACAAGCAAGATGTTGTGTACAGAATTTAGAGATAAAAAGGCACAGAAATCAGTTTTTCTTGTGTTTTCTCAGGCCTAAGTAGAGACCATAACCACATGGAAGAGCATTCTTATTTTCTTCTTTGATCCTTAGCAGCCGACCATCAAAGCAGTCAGTAAGCATCACACCTGGTGGCGTCTTGTAGGGCAACAACAAATTGATTCTACTCTGCTTAATCGGTAGCCATCCTTCGTACAGTGCCCAAACTCTGGTTCATTCTTTGCATCTCAGCCTCCACAGTCCTCCGCCAAGTTGTTTTTGGTCAGCCTTTCTTTTGTTTTCCTTCAGGGGTCCATAGCATAGCTGTTCTTGTGATGGCATCGGGGTCTCTTCTGAGGACATGGCCAACCCAGCTCCAGCGTCTGCCAGCTATGATGCTGTGCATGTTCTCTTGATTGCTCCAAGTAAGCAGATCTTGGTTGGTGATGGTATTCAGCCAAAAGATTCAGATACTTTTTCTTAGCCATGTTGTGTGAAAAGAGGACAATTTTGACATTTCCTTCTCTGTAACTCTCCAGATTCCACAATATAGAGAAGCACAGAAAGCACAAAGCTCTGATATAATCTTAATTTAGTGCTTGTGCTGTACTGAGAGGACTTTCAGATGTTGTTTAGACTAAAAAAGGCTGTTCTTGCTTTGTTTAATCTGTTGTTGATGTCTTTGCTTACTCCGCCGTCTGGTGTTACTATGCATCCTAGGTATGTGAAGATGTCTGTCTGTTCCAGTTGCTGATTCCTTACTGATATGGGCTCAGGGTTGCTCACATTGAGCGTCATGACCTCTGTCTTCTTTAGATTGATGTTCAAGCCCACCTGCTGGCTACACTTATTAAGTCTTTCCATTTGTTCTTGGATGTGTTGATGTGAATGTGCTAGTAGTGCAATGTCATCTGCGTATTCCAGATCTTCCAATGTAGAAAATGTAGTCCATCTTATTCCTTTTGGACTGCCCTCTGTTGTTTGGTGCATCACCCAGTCTATGGTTGATGTCACCTAGTGTGATGTATGAGGTCAGCTGAAGGCTCCTGAGATAAATGTAGATGTGAATTACAGAAGGCTTTTCTTACTACCACTTACGACCTCACACATATCTTTTTTTTTTCTAATGAATGTGGCTACGTTAAAAATCTAGGGTACTGATATGTAATGTGTTGTGGTAAATTACACACACACACACACACAGATATTTAAGAAGTCTAATAATATTAATAAAATTTATAACACACTGAACTAACTCAGGCTATTTTAGTTTTTAAAGTTAAATCTTTTGATAAATTTATTTTGTTCTGAACCAAATGTTTAGTTGGTCAGAACATAAGAAATATTATGGAGTCATAAATGGAATGCAAAATCATATGACATAATAAAATGGAAAATGTGTACTTAATTATTTCAAATGACTGGTTAATAATAATTATATTAAGATAGTCACAGGAGAACTTATTACTAGATATGCTGTTGGGATGGTGTAATCACTCCCAGTCTATGACTGCCAAACATTGTCCGTTGACTTAAGGAATAAATATATATAGTTTAATTTCCCCAATGTCATGGCTTTATTTAAAGGTGAATTAGGGATAATTTAGTTGAAAATGTCGTTGGTGAAAGTCCAGCAGGCCAGATATGACTTATCTCGCCTGCGTCGATCCTGTACAAAAGTCTTGTGGCCCCACCTCTCCGTGCTGGGGGCAATATACGGCTGCTCTGACACAATGATAGACTGCTCTGGTCCACACTTGTATATATTACTACAGCATTTGACACCGCTTTGGTGCCAAATAGAAACTCACAGTTCTGAAACAAAAGTATTGGTCATGTGTCAGAACTCTACTTCCTGAACCACTTCTGCACACAACACTACACAACAACAACACCACATAGACTGGGTCAGATCTCTCTGACCACACAGCACATCTTACCAAGTTGGTTTCACATAGTATTAGTTCCCCAAGACTACATTACATCTGAGATATGTTCAATAGCTTCCTGCTATTAAATAAGATAGGTGATATGTTCCACTGATCTCAACACTAGATCCTTTTTCATAGTTTCAGTTAGGCGTGCCTATATATTTTCTTTGTATGTATGTCTCTAGACCCTGATCTAGGGCTGGGGATCTAGAGCGAACACTTACTTGTCGTAATCATTTTTATGATATGGCAGTATCAATCACTCGAATTATTAAAATATACAGAATAAATATTGTTCATTCTTACCAGAATTCAGAATTGAGAACACAGTTAAATTTACTAGCAAAACTCAGCTGAGCTGCTGGCCGTATGATGGCGTCCCACTATATAGTTATATTCTTATGGAATCAACACCACCATGGATTCAAACTGCGTCTCTGAACAGACTTATGTCGAATGGCAAACTTTCACCTCTCTATCCCGCTACTATAAAATGCGTTGACCAATCGCCGACTTCCCCCCTAACTTTCAAATTGCCAACCAAAAGTCACTTCAGTCAAATCTCAGTCAAGTATGTATTACGGTCTGTTAGTCCGTCTGTCTCTACTTGTTTTTTCATAAAAACACACTTGGTTTTACATGCATTTCCTACACGAATCTGCTGCCTAAGTTATTTTTAGCTACAATTCTCCACCACATTCCCTCTCTTTAATTACAGCTCGATTTTTACGTTTGCAGACTCAAGGCCAAGATTTTGGAAACTTTTAGTGACATGGGTTAACAGTGCATTCGCTTGTATGATATGAACAATACAGTCTTTTGTCAATATCTTCTTTATTATCTATCCGTCTGTATAAATGAAAGCATATTATTTCTCTGCTCAAGATGGGCTATCAAACTAGCTAGGTTTTATTTTCATAACTCTATTATTAAGAAAAAAACATATTTTTTCTCAAGTTTAATTTTTGAAATTTGTTCGAGAACCTTCCCTCATGTGTTTTGCCGCGGCATTCAAATAAAGACCAAGTATCGAAAAACGTCCAAGAAATGACTGTCTCGATCAAGAGCTAATGTCCTTTTCTTGTCCATTTCCTTACTTTATGTCAACTCGGGACGTGAATTTTTTTTCCTTTCACCCCCACTTGCGTCTTTTTGCCGTTCGAACTTCAAACACGTGTTCAGTCATATTTTTCCTTTTTTTTGTGTCCTCCGTTCTCTCCCGTCTACAAAGGGTAAACGTTTCGTCTGCACTTCTAACTCGTTAGTTTTAAATGGCGGTGGGAAGGGCTGGCATGGGCGAGCATGTCTCCTAGTATCTTACGCATTATTTTTAACCCTACATTTCATCGTTAATTTTGGAGATATTTTAACGTTGTATCATGGTGACATCATCACACATGTCCCCACCTGAGAACATGCACTACGGCAAGTTCCAAAACCAGTGATACACATAGATAAAATCTCTCCTCACGCCTGCCACTACTCTAATCTTGATCACAGGGGTGCCGACTGAGGAAATCTGCACCGACATTCAATGACCCTGGGATATATTCGATAATAAACTGATAAGGTTGCAGTAATAAAGACCACCTCAACAATCTTGCGTTTTCATGCTTAGCCTGAGATAAGAATACGAGGGGCTGATGATCCGTCTGGACCACAAAAGTCCTACCATACAGATAGATTTGAAACTTCTTTATTGCCCAGATTAACGCTAAACATTCCTTTTCGCTTGTAGAATATCCTTGTTCCGCTTTATTCAATTTGCGGCTTGCATAAGCGACTGGGTTCAGTTCCCCATCGGTGAAGATGACCTCTGCAACAAGGCCGCCCCGAGGCCTACATTACTTGCATCTGTTCTCACCACAAAGTCCTGTGTCAAATCAGGCAATTTGAGAATAGGCTTGCTAGTGAGTTTTTCCTTTAATTCTTGGAAAGCTAATTCACATTGCGCAGTCCAAATAATTTTATCTGGAAGTCCCTTGCGAGTCAGATCAGTCAGAGGAGCACAAATAGAGTTAAAATTTTTGATATATTTTTGATAAAATCCGCATAACGACACGAATGATCGCACGTCCTTTTTTGTTTGTGGTCTAGGTGCTCTCTGCAATTTTTCCAAGTTCTTGGGATCAGGGGTCATGTTACCCTGATATACAGTGTGTCCCAAGAATTCCAACTCTTTGCATCCAATACAACATTTTGTTGGCCTAGCAGTTAAGTTCGCCTCCCTAAGCCTATCAAATAACATTTTTAGAGCGTCAATGTGTTCTTCAAATGTCTCTGTGGCGACGAGAATATCATCCATGAAATTCGTGATACATGGGTTATTCAGGGGATCCAACAATTTGCGCATCATCCTTGAAAATACACTCGGAGCATTTTTCAATCCGAATGGTAGCATGTTGAATTCATAATGTCCTTCCGATGTGCTAAACGCTAAATAAGGTCTCACTTCAGGCTTCACTGGAATCTGGTAATAGCCTTTACTAAGATCCACCTTTGAAAAGTATTTTGCCTTGTTTAATCTGGCAAATAACTGTTTTGTGTCTGGTAATGGATCCACTTGTCCTTCTGTGACAGCATTCAGTTTCCTGTAATCTATGCACAGTCTGTGTTCCCCAGACGGTTTTTCTCAACAAAACGACACTGGAGCTAAAAGATGATTCACTGTGTGAAATAATCCCCTCCTTCAACAAATAATCTATTTCTTCCTTCAATGCCTTCTCCTTCGCGAACGGAATAGAATAGGCTCTCATACAGATTGGGTTTGAGTCTACCAGTTTCATGTCATACTGTAGCAAATTTGTATGTCCTGGTTTATCTGTTAATACATCTGTATGTTCCTCCAGAACCTGTTGAACTCTCTCCCTCTGATTTTTAGTCAGGTGCTTACTGACTTTTACTTGTGCCGCTGTTTCACAAGGATGTAATGGGTATTCATGCGAGGTGAGTGGTTCCTTTTGCATTTGAGTTGCGATAGCCAAGGTCAGTAAGGGGGTGCTTTCCTGGAGTGGTCTGTCCAGATACTTCTTTAAAAGGTTTACATGATAAACTTTCTCCTTCCCCTTTTTGTCAATTTTATAGTTTGTTCTAGACACCTTCTCTAGAACCGTATATGGACCTTGCCATCCAATTTGTAATTTATTCTGGCTGCCGGGTAGTAGAAGAAGCACCTTCTCTCCCACAGCTAGTTCTCTGTCCTTTGCCTTCCTATTAAAATATGCTGCATGTTTCTTCCTGGCTTGTCTCAAATTATCATTTGCCAGTTTCCATCCAGCTTTCAGACGAGTGGTCAGTTCGTTCACGTATTGATAAGATGAGGTAACAGTCTCTTCTGCCTTCTCATCTGTCCAGGTCCTTAATAGTGCTTCTAATGGACCTTTTATTGGCCTCCCAAATAGCAGAGTTGCGGGAGCCATCCCGGTTGAACTATGTGGTACCTCCCGATACGCAAACAACGCGGGGGGCAGGAATTGATCCCACAGATCCGGTTTTTCGTGTGCCAGCTTCCTCAGGATAGAAATGAGAGTCCCATTAAACCTCTCTACCTGGCCGTTCCCTTGCGGATGGTACGGACTACAATGAAAGTGTCTGGCTTGAAATAGCTTAAAAACTTCTTCCGTTAGTTTCCCCTTGAACTGAGAGCCATTATCAGTCAAGATTTGATGCGGGAATCCTAATCTTGTGAATATTGTAAGTAGTGCCTCTGCTACATGTTTTGAATCAATTGATGGCAGGGCTACCGCCTCTCCCCACATAGAACAAGTGTCCACCAGAGTAAGGATGTAACTGTTCCTCCTCTTGGTCCGAGTGAGAGGTCCCACAATATCCACTGCAACCCTCTCAAAAGGTGTTCCCACTATGGGCATTTCCCCTAGAGTTGCAGGAGCAGTCCAGTGCTTTGGAGCTACCCTTTGACATTCTGGACAGGATTTGACATATCTTTTTATATCCTCCGTTATCCCTGGCCAGAAGTAATGACAAGCTATACGCTGTCCTGTGGCGCTGATCCCCATGTGACCACTGAAGGGAATCGCATGCCCGAGTTTCATCACTTTATCCCTATATGAAGTGGGAAGAACCAGCTGGTTGTGACCATTTGTTCCAGTTCCGGCCTTCCTGTATAATAGTTTGTTCTTCATAAAATATTCCCCCTTGCTTGGAGGTGTGTGGCATTTGGGCAATTTTTTAAAACATGGCTTGAGTGTCCTATCCTCAGCCTGCGCCTTCCTCATCTCCTCTGGATGAGCATTTATAGGTTCACCTTCTTCCTCCTTTTTCTGTGACCTGGTCTGCACTGTCGCCATGATCACAGGTCTCTCGGGATTCCCCAAGAAGACGTATCTACACCCCAATATCAGAGGGTAGATTGGTTCATCTATCACTGCTGCTCTGATTTCTCCTTCCACATAGCGAGTTTTCACCGTTATCCTTGCGATGGGAAGTGTCATGAGTGGTATGTCCTTAGTCGCCCCTTGTATTTCCACTGTTTCTGTGGTATACTGACTTGGGTCCACTAGGCTAGACTTCACAACTGAATCATAATCCAAACCTGTATCATAAAGGCACCTTATGGTGACCCCATTACAAATAACATCCTCACAAACTGGGGGGTGATAAGGTTCCTGCTGTCCATTAGGATTAACCTTTAATCTTTGAGTCCCCGACTTCATTGCAGCAATGTTTGAAGGTTTCCTTCTACAAAATTCGGTGTTATGGTTATCTTTCTTGCACCATTTGCACCATCTTTTTCCTTGGTTAAACGGTTTTCTTTCATTGTATTTTTGGTCATTGAACTGTGAGTTTCTGTCTCGATAGTCATTTCTTGGCCGTTCAAAGTTTGTCCTGCCCTTATTACCCTGTTCTCTATTTTCAAATTTATTAAATGGCTGTGGAGCTTTAAAAGTTTCTATGTGCTTCTTTTTATTGCCACTTACCTCTGCCTGGGCTGCCTGATACCTCTCAGCGACATTTAAAACTCCCCCAACTTCTCTGCACCTTGTTCCATGAGAAATTTTCTCATGTCTGGAGCCATGGACTCTCTCAATTGCTCTATCATGATCATCTCTTTAAGATCTTGGGTCTTCCCCAGAGCAGTCCATTTCTCCAAATAGGTTTCCAGTCTGGCAGAGAATTGGTGGTATGTCTCTCCAGACAACAGTTTGGCATTTCTAAATTTCTTACGATAAAATTCACCATTTTTTTCGTACCTCAATAACAAAGCCTGCTTTAACATGTCATAATTGTCTTGGTCTTCTCTGTTCATTTTTGCGAAGACTTCATAAGAAGTACCTCTCAGTCCCTGTGATAACTTTAAACTCCACCTCTCTCTCTCTAACCCATATGTAGTAGCTAATAATTCAAAACGACTGAGGTACCCCTCGATGTCATCGTCTTTTTCAACAAAATGGTCTAAATGAAACCCCATAGCTGAGTTTGAGGCACCCTGACTAGCTGCAGCATCTGAGGCAAAAGGGCTGGCACCATTTTCAGGAGCATGGCCTTGTAACTCCAGCTCCCTTAGTCGTAATTCGTGCTCCCTTTGCAACCTTTTATCTTCTGCCTCCCTTTGCTGTTGTTTTTCTTCTGCCTCCCTTTCGGCCTTTTTATCTTCTGCCTCCCTTTGCTGTTGTTTTTCTTCTGTCTCTAATGCTTTAGCCTCTTTGTCAGCCTCAATCTGCAGCCTCTTAGTCTCAGCCTCAATTTGTAACCTCTTCTCTTCAGCCAACCTTTCAGATTCTAATTTTCTTTCGGCCTCTTTTTCTAATCTTCTTTCTTCCCGTTCAATATACTTGTCACATTCAGCAGTTACATACTGAATTAAAGCCTGACCATCCATTCCCATATCCTTCGCCGTTAGCACAGCAGCTGATCTGAACTTTGCTAGCTCAGCCATCACACAAAATAACAATGATCAGGGTAAAATTCTAACCAATAAATAACTAAAGTAATTCTAATTACTATAGACTAAGGTAATTCTAATTAGCCAGTTAACTAATTAATTACCACTGGCTGTGAAGATTCACCAACTTTTATTTTCACTTTCAATTTTAAGGGACAATTTTAATTTTACAATTTGTTCCCCTGATTTAATTCTCCCACCAGGAGATCCTAATATTACTGATTATCTAATTATCCCTGGACAAGACCCCAATATATGTAGTGGATTTTGATGGTATTGTATGGTTGATGTCACCTAGTGTGATGTATGAGGTCAGCTGTGAAGGCTCCTGAGATAAATGTAGATGTGAATTACAGAAGGCCCTTCTTACTACCACTTACGACCTCACACATATCTTTTTTTTTTTTCTAATGAATGTGGCTACGTTAAAAATCTAGGGTACTGATATGTAATGTGTTGTGGTAAATTACACACACACACACACAGATATTTAAGAAGTCTAATAATATTAATAAAATTTATAACACACTGAACTAACTCAGGCTATTTTAGTTTTACAAGTTAAATCTTTTGATAAATTTATTTTGTTCTGAACCAAATGTTTAGTTGGTCAGAACATAAGAAATATTATGGAGTCATAAATGGAATGCAAAATCATATGACATAATAAAATGGAAAATGTGTACTTAATTATTTCAAATGACTGGTTAATAGTAATTATATTAAGATAGTCACAGGAGAACTTATTACTAGATATGCTGTTGGGATGGTGTAATCACTCCCAGTCTATGACTGCCAAACATTGTCCGTTGACTTAAGGAATAAATATATATAGTTTAATTTCCCCAATGTCATGGCTTTATTTAAAGGTGAATTAGGGATAATTTAGTTGAAAATGTCGTTGGTGAAAGTCCAGCAGGCCAGATATACTTATCTCGCCTGCGTCGATCCTGTACAAAAGTCTTGTGGCCCCACCTCTCCGTGCTGGGGGCAATATACGGCTGCTCTGACACAATGATAGACTGCTCTGGTCCACACTTGTATATATTACTACAGCATTTGACACCGCTTTGGTGCCAAATAGAAACTCACAGCTCTGAAACAAAAGTATTGGTCATGTGTCAGAACTCTACTTCCTGAACCACTTCTGCACACAACACTACACAACAACAACACCACATAGACTGGGTCAGATCTCTCTGACCACACAGCACATCTTACCAAGTTGGTTTCACATAGTATCAGTTCCCCAAGACTACATTGCATCTGAGATATGTTCAATAGCTTCCTGCTATTAAATAAGATAGGTGATATGTTCCACTGATCTCAACACTAGATCCTTTTTCATAGTTTCAGTTAGGCGTGCCTATATATTTTCTGTGTATGTATGTCTCTAGACCCTGATCTAGGGCTGGGGATCTAGAGCGAACACTTACTTGTCGTAATCATTTTTATGATATGGCAGTATCAATCACTCGAATTATTAAAATATACAGAATAAATATTGTTCATTCTTACCAGAATTCAGAATTGAGAACACAGTTAAATTTACTAGCAAAACTCAGCTGAGCTGCTGGCCGTATGATGGCGTCCCACTATATAGTTATATTCTTATGGAATCAACACCACCATGGATTCAAACTGCGTCTCTGAACAGACTTATGTCGAATGGCAAACTTTCACCTCTCTATCCCTCTACTATAAAATGCGTTGACCAATCGCCGACTTCCCCCCTAACTTTCAAATTGCCAACCAAAAGTCACTTCAGTCAAAAATAGAGTGGTTGATATGGGACATCCCTGTCATACTCCTGTCTTCACCTCAAAGGTTAGGTTGCTCTGCCCAACACTACATGTAAAGTTGGCATAGAGGCTTTTTATTATTGACACTATGCAGCTTGGAATTCCATAAGCCCTCAGTATTTTCCATAAGCTGTCCCTATGTGTACTGTCAAAAGCCTTTTCAAAATCAACAAAGTTAATGTACAACTATCTTTGCCATTCTGTGCACTGCTCTATAATGTTCCTGAGGGTGAATATATGATCTGCACATCTTCTGTTCTTTCTAAAACCGCTTGTTCTTTCCTCAGTTTATAGTCAACTGCTTTTGAAATTCTCTGGATGATTATCCTGCCTAGTACTGGGAACTGAGAGGAGAGTTATTCCTCTCCAATTATTGCAGCCTGCAAGATCTCCCTTCTTGGGCAATTTGACAATTATTCCTTTGTTCCACTCTGTTGGTGTTGTCCCTGTTATCCAGACTTGTGCAAATAGTGGTTCTAATAGTTTTGCTGCTAGCTCAGGGTCTGTCTTAAATAACTCTGCATTTAAGTTATCATGGCCAGGAGCTTTTCCATTCTTTAACCCTTTGATTGCTGTGATGATTTCTTCTTTTCGTGGAATGTCTGTATTAACATCTAGATCATTTTCAGCTTCAGGAACATTCAATTGTATCTCTGGTGGTTCCTTGTTCAGAGTTTCTCTGAAATGCTTTGCACATCTTGTTTCCTGTTGCTCTGCTGTCGTGATGAGATTTCCTTGCTTATCTCTTACTAATGTGATATTGTTTGCACCTCATTTTCCACTGATGATTTTAGTTATTTTGTATACTGTACTTTGTTCATTTCTCAGTGCTGCCTCCTCTGCCTGTCTTGCAAGATCGTCTAGGAAATTCCTTTTGTTGGCTCGGGTTTGGCGTTTAACTTCCTTGTCCAGCTGACTGTACTGTTCGCTATATAGTTGCTTTAACCTGGGGGACTTCGCTTCTGTTTTCTTTCTTTTAATTTCCTTTCTCATCATTATGGTGTTTAATGTTTCTGGTGTTATCCAGTCTTGCTTCTTCCTTTCCTGGAATCCCAAGCATGATTTGCTTCGTTCCTTATATATTGTTGAAATGGTGTTGAATTTCTGGTCTAAATGGAAGAACATTGTAAAGCTGAAAATTATAGATAAATACAACAATTCAATGAATGAGTATGACCTCCTAGACCAAAGAGTGGGCTGTTATGGTGTACATAACAACTGTTATGGTGTACATAACAACTGTTATGGTGTACATAACAACATATTTTTTTTTAATAACTGGAAACATTTTCCTCTAATTGTTTGAAGTACAGGAGGTCAATGCTTCAATGTTAAACTGTTTTAACCATGTCACAGTTCAAGAGAAATCTGCTTCACCAACTAATTTAATCTTCTGGTGTTCTGAGTACACTAAGTATTCAAGAAAATGTAGCTACTGATATTGTTGGACCTCAAGTATTTATGGCTACCATGAAAGCATAAGATTAGTGGCAACATTCTTCTGGGAAACATAAAATAGAATGTGTTATATGTAAATATTAATTTTAGTAGTTTCATCTTTGGCTTTTACAGAAATAGTCTGTTTTTGAAAAAGAATCATACAAATTATATCTGTGAAGTGATTGTGACAAGAAAAGGTTGATGTGTTTTAAAATGGATGCACATTTACTTAATATTTTTTACGGTTATTTTCTATCAGGTCTACACTTTACAAGACACAGACACTTTTTTCACATAACATAATAGTTTAAAAACATTTCACTAGATTTATTAGTCCTTTTCCCATATTTTTATTCATAGAATATACAACTACTGGATCAATGTAGGTCCTATATTTTTATTCATAGAACATGCAACTACTGATTCAATGTAGGTCCTATATTTTTATTCATAGAACATACAACTACTGACTCAATGTAAGTCCTATATTTTTATTCCTAGAACATACAACTACTGGATCAATGTAGGTCCTATATTTTTATTCATAGAACATACAACTAATGGATCAATCTTCTTTGATCCATAACCACCAACCATCAAAGCAGTCAGCGGCCATCATGCCTGGTGGCATCTTGTAGGGCAGCAATAAATTGATTCCACTTTGCTTGGTCGGTGACCATCCTTCGTACAGTGCCCCAACTGTGGTTCATTCTTTGCATCTTAGCTTCCACGGTTCTCCGCCAAGTTGTTTTTGGTCAGCCTATCTTTCGCTTTCTCTCAGGGGTCCATAGCATAGCTGTTCTTGCGATGGTATCAGGGTCCCTTCTGAGGATGTAGCCAACCCAACTCCAGCGTCTGCCTGCTATGATGGTGTGTATGTTTTCCTGGTTACTCCGAATAAGTAGTTCTTGGTTGCTGATGGTGTTTGGCCAAAAGATTCAGAGAATTTTCCTTAGGCAGATTGTGTGGAAGGAGGACAGTTTCAACATTTCCTTCTCTGTTACTCTCCAACATTCCGCACCATAGAGAAGCACAGAAAGTAAACAGCTCTCATACAGTCTTAATTTGGTGTTTGTGCTGTACTCAGAAGACTTCCAAACATTGTTGAGAGCAGCAAAGGCTGTTCTCACTTTATTCATTCTATTGTTAATGTCGTTGCTTGTTCCATAGTCAGGTGTTACTATGCATCCTAGGTAAGTAAATGTGTCTGTCTGTTCTAACTTCTGGTTCCTTACTGTTATTGGCGCAGGATTGAACACATTTAATGTCATGACCTCTGTCTTCTTCAAATTGATGTTCAGGCCAACCTGCTGGCCATACTTATTCAGTCTATTGGTTTTGTCTTGAATGTGTTGATGTGAATGCGCGAGTAGTGCAATGTCATCTGCATATTCCAGGTCTTCCAGTGTAGAAAATGTTGTCCATCTAATTCCTCTTGGACTGTCCTCTGTTGTCTGGCACATCACCCAGTCTATGACTGTCAAAAATAATGTTGTTGATAAGGGGCATCCCTGGCATACTCCTGTTTTCACTTCAAAAGTTACATTACTCGATCCAACACTGCACGTAAAGTTAGAATAGAGGCTTTTTATAATGGAAACAATGCGGCTGGGAATTCCATAAGCCCTCAGAATTTTCCATATGCTGTCCCTGTGTATGCTGTCGAAAGCCTTTTCAAAATCAACAAAGTTAATGTACAGCTGTCTCTGCCATTCTGAGCACTGCTCTATAATGTTCCTGAGGGTAAATATATGATCTGCACATCTTCTGTTCTTTCTGAAGCCCACTTGTTCTTTCCTCAGTTTATGGTCAACTGCTTTTGAAATTCTCTGGATGATTATCCTGCCTAGTATTTTGCTGGGAACTGAGAGGAGGGTAATTCCTCTCCAGTTGTTGCAGTCTGCAAGGTCGCCCTTCTTGGGCAATTTGACAATTATTCCTTTACTCCACTCTGTTGGTGTTGTCTCAGTTTCCCAGACTTGTGCAAATAGGGGTTCTAATAGTTCTGCTGCTAGTTCAGGGTCTGTCTTGGATAGCTCAGCATTTAGATTGTCTTTACCAGGCGCTTTTCCATTTTTTAGCCCTTTGATAGCTGTGATGATTTCTTCTTTTCGTGGAATATCTGTATTTTCATCTAAGTCACTTTCAACCTCAGGAACATTCAGCTGAGTCTCTGGTGGTTCCTTATTCCGTGTTTCTCTGAAGTGCTCTGCCCATCTTGTTTCCTGCCCCTGTGCTGTGGTGATGAGATTTCCTTGCTTGTCTCTTACTAACGTTATGTTGTTTGCACCTCGTTTTCCCCTGATAGCTTTAGTTATTTTATAAGCTGTGCTTTGTTCATTTCTCAGTGCAGCCTCTTCTGCCTGTCTTGCAAGGTCATCCAGAAATGTCATTTTGTTAGCACTGGTTTAACGTTTTGCTTCCTTGTCCAGCTGACTGTACTATATTGCCTTTAACCTGGGAGACTTAGCTTCTGTTTTCTTTCTTTTCATTTCCTTTCTCTTCGCTATGGTGTTTAGCGTTTCTGGTGTTATCTAGTCTTGGCTTTTTCTTTCCTGGAATCCCAAGCATGACTTGCTGCTTTCTTTGTATATTGTTGAGATGATGTTGAATTTCTGGTCGACATCATCAGTCTCTGTTCTTTCCTGGCTTTTGGTAATCAGATATCGTCTCTTTACATCGACCACGAACGCTTTTCTGGTGAGGGGGTACTGGATCAATGTAGGTCCTATATTTTTACCGCTTGTTTTTAAAACATTTAGAAAAAAAATGCACACATTTTAGATGCCCATTTTTCTATTTTTAAAAAAAATGTGGTTCTCTTTAAAAAAATTATATATGTGAAAAAAAATCATACAAATATGTCCATATGTTTCAAACTAAATGTGTATTAAAATTCTAAACATATTACTGCCATAGATTAAACTGCAGCTGAAATATTTAGGCTAAGTGAAGGACACAATTTTATTTTCATTTCTTTACGTTAATTTTTATTACATTTGCACAATCACAAAGAATAACACACACATTTTAATTTTTAAACAAATTTAAAGCCTTTCACAAGATTTTTCATAAAATTTCTTATATTTTTTATATATACCAAAAGCACCTACTGAAATAATATATGTATCTACTGCCTTTTTTGTCTGCTGTGGTAGTGCAGTGGTTAGTGCACAGGCTTCATAGCTCGGTGGTCCATGGTTCGATCCCCAGATGAGGTTAGATTTTTTAGACCACAAATGGCTCTGAGGTCGACCCAGCCACATGAATTGGGTATGAAAGCAACTCTGGTAAGGTTAAGGCAGCCAATGTGGTGCACTCCACATCACCCCTAGTCTGTCGATGGTCAAGAAAATATGGGCCTAACATCATATTACTAGTATGCCTCAATGGGCGTCTAACCGTATCCTTTATCTTTTATTGCCTGTTTTTAAAACATCACCAGTAACTTTAACTCTTAAAGGCCGGAACGACGCTGGTAGCGTACATCCGCAAAACCCCTAGAAGCCGAAACGACGTTGGGAACGTCACTTTTGTGTTCCGTGAAATTTGTTCCGTATTTTCGTTATGACTCATAACTGAATACTATATGTAGAATATCACTAAAAATCTTTCCTATTCTAATTCTGCATTCATTTATCTTTACTGTGATGTATAATATGTGTGTCTTTGTTGTGTAATAACTCAGAAACTTTAGAATTTATAAAGGTACTGCTTTAAGGTACAAAAATAATTCTGGCAAAACTGATGAAAAAATTCCGGCCTGCAAGAGTTAAGCAAGAGATCTCTAAAAGCATCTTTTACCATTTCAAATTAAATATGCACTGATATTCTGAACATTTTATTGCAATTATATAAGTTTAAGTTCACAATTTTACTTTTTTATATATATATTTTATTTTTTTTCAGTCAGGTCTACACTTCACAAGACTTGACAGATAGGGCCTACTTTTTCACACCAAATAACATTTTATAGCATTTCACAAGATTCCACAGCCAATTTCTCACGTTTTTATATATAACATATGCACTTACTAAGCTAATGTAGTTGTTGTTTAAGATGGTGCCTTCTAAGGGTGAGGCAAGTTACTTTCAACCTAGACTAAAATCTGTTGGTTATATCCAAGCACAATTCGCCATTCAAAAAAAAGGGAACTCTGTTAAGTGAGGGTCTGTGTTGATGAAATATAAGCCCAGAAAATGACTACTAGCAACCATCAGGTAGCTGAAATAGCCTCGAAAAGGACCGTTAGCCCGACTAAAGTTGATAGACACTAAGTCTATAAAAGGACTCACACCATCGATCATGATAACAAATTACAAGCTCAGGCTTTGGCGTAGCTAGCGAGTCCATTTTAGGGCTTTATGCTAGCAGATAGATAACGTTAGTCCTTTTCAGAACTTAGTATCTATCAACGCTGATCATGTTAGCAGTCAACAGAGTTGACTGCTAACCCGATCATCGTTGATAGATACGATTTACGATGGTAAATGCGCTCTGGTTTAACCAAATAGGTTGAAAGGCACGCACCTCACCAGAAAGAAGGCAAAAACCGAACCAAAATAAAAAATCATGATAAAGCCCTGAAAATTACTTGTCCTGACAAGGACTGCCAGCTACGCCAACGTTGCCCCTACCCCCCTCAGTGTTCAGCCAACTGGTTTAATATGAGAATAAATTAGCCTAGGCCTACCAGATTTCAAATAAGAGAAGAAACAACGATTTAAAATTTCTCAAAACCGTAGGATAGGCCTATTTGTGCAAATGGGTCAAATAAAAAATAGCCAATATGGTAATTTCCTATTACTCGTACCTTTTTGCTCCGCAGTGAATAGCCTATGTGTAGTTATGTGTTCTTTCGTAGCAGTTAGGGTTAGGTTTAGGCGATTAAGTTTAGGCGATTAGGTTTAGTGTTAGGATTAGGGTTTGTGTTAACCCTAATCCTAACCCTAACTGCTACGAAACAAGACATAACTACACATATTCACTGCGGAGCAAAAAGGTACGAGTAATAGGAAATTGCATGGGATAGAAAGATAGAACTTATCGCCATCACTGTTTCGAAATGTTCAAAAACATAATAACGCCCGACAAACACCGAGGTCGCTTTGAAAATAAAATTAGGCCTACAAATTCAACATGGAGGTCTCCAGTAATACTGTCTTTTAACCACGGATTAACAGCATCGAGCGAAATAAATTGTCAACCGTCATGGTCACCTACGCTAGCGAGCACAGTACATGAAGATGACAAAGGTACATATTCCTCGTATCTGTTTATAAATAATGACAATTTTTATAACTTACACAAGGATCCATGCAGCCTTGCACAAAGATATCGTAGTTGCCAGTGTTGCCACCTTTTTTTTTTTTTTTTTTTAATAGTAAAATATCCCGTTCAACCCTTGATGAGTTATAATTAGGACATATAGTGTAACAAATTCAAGATAATAAAATCGGATCTCTGATATCCAAATATTTTATATTCTTCAGACTTCCACTCAGTCCAAATATAGCAAATCGAAACTTAAATTGTGTGACTCAATTTGTGTTTTAAAAAAAAAAAAAAAAACAAACAAACAAACAATACAAATTCGAAAAAAAAAACATAAAACATTAATAAATAAAAAATGTTTTAAAAAATTTTTAAAAAAGGAGAAAAGAAAAAAAATGTAAAAAAAAAAAAATAAAATAAATTTAATAAAACATTCCAAAATAAAGTGACTGCCCACAACTGTCCTTTGGGCATACAAATCTACAGTCAATCGATAGACCATGAATTTCAGCAATCCAGTGTACATATGACTAATCTAGTTTCTTCCTTGATTGTCAAAATTTAAGACGAGCAATGATGTATTGAGTGTCGGAAGCGTTGTCTGCTTGGATGTCAGTTCTGTATTTGTAAATTTAAATAGATCTTCTGTTTCACATTTCTTCTGCGTTAGCTGATATAAAAAATAGTCTATCCTAGAATGGAAATAGTGCCATTCGAGCAGGTCATCAATTTGCTGATGAGCATCAAAATGATGATTTAGTTGCTTAAGATAAATGTATCTTATACTACCTTAAATTCAGAGAATGCAGGAGTGGGTTCTTTGATTGCTGTGGAATGTGCCAATGCACAATCTGAGCTGCTGCTAGTTGTTTGCCTCTGCAACAGGAGAGCTAATATTTTTCTTTGGTCTTCACTTTGCTACTTCATATGTTGTAGGAACATTTTAAACAACAAGGTAATTTCTGATGCTTGCTCTGCCATACTGTTAAGTTATTTAGTATGGAAAGCCAATAGTCACTTTTAAACTCATCATTGTCATGTGACGTATTCTATCCCAAACGTTGTCTCCATTACAGCTGCTCTGAACGCATCACGATTTTGGGCAAGTCGACCTGCATCCTCCAAAGACAAGTTCAGACTCTCTGTTATGTCCTGGATCCACCATAGCCTAGGTCGCCCCCTTCCCCTTTTTCCAGGGATAATGCCTTCCATTACTAATTATTTTAGACTATTATGTCCTTTAATATGACCGAACAATCTCAGCTTCCTTATTGCGATGGTATTTAGGAGCCAATTTTCCTCTACATTTAGTGAGTGCAGTACTTCTCCGTTGGCCTTTTTTTTCTGTCCAGGGTATTCTCAACATCTTTCTGTAGCATTTCATTTCCAATGATTCTGTTTTGCAACTGTTTTATTGAGTGCCCAAGTCTCGCAGCCGTATGTTGCCACTGTGAATATACATGCTTTGATCAGTTGTAACTTTGTTTCTTTGCTTGTGCCTTGCCATAGGTTTTTCATCTGTACTAGTTTATGTGAGGCAATTGCAAGTCTTCTTTCAATTTCTACTACACAGTCGACAGAGTTGTTGATGATTGATCATAAGTTTTCGAATTCATTAACACCTTCCAGTTCTCATCAATTTCAATTTCCGGTTTGATCTTTACTTTGTCTGTTGTCAATACTTTGGTCTTCTTGGCGTGTAGGTATAGATTCTGGGACTCGCTGTGTTTTTTGGTGGACATAATTATAGTCCGTTCACCAATTGATGTTCAACTTTGAAATTTGTTAAAAAAAAAACTACCTGATGTAATGAATTTATATTTTGCATGTAGTCTTATATTATCCATGACGTTATGAAAACATTTTTTGCCTCCAGAAAATGTATCTAGTTTGAAATATCTCTTCTTCAGGTTATATTAAAATCACACTCCCCTACCGGTATTAAAATGTAGCATGTCAGCAGTACATTTGTGTTGCACGGCAATAAATGGTGTTTTAATAGGAAAAAAAATGTATTTTAAGACAAAATCATGACATTTCGTGCACCGCAGTTGTCTGCTGTTGAAAGCTGAAATAGTGCGACATCATTAGTGAAGTCAGTGGAGTATTGTGAAATTATTGTAAAGTTATAGCTGCATTGTATTATATTTGAAGAAATGTGGAGATAATGTGCTCCGTGAAGAAGAAGAATACTGGCAACGTGATGGACTACAGTTTATCCAGCCTCTAACAGTTGTTAATCTAATGGAATCGTCAGATACGGACTGAGACAAATGTAACTTAATTGAGATATCAAAAACATAAAACAATGTAATTATGCTCCTTCAAACCATGAAGAAATTGTGCAGGTATACATGTTAAGTTTACCCTGTTGTATACAATACAGTTTTGAATACATATTTTTTCCCCCACGTTTCAGATTTAAATGTATCACTACTTATGGCTGTTTCCTGTGCGGTGAGCAGATATGGATACGCCTCTGATCCTACTTTTGACATTTATGACGTAATATACTGCAAATTTAATTTTTAAGCCGTGCTTCTTGTAAGATTCGGAAAAGATCAAAGGAATTTACGGTTTTGAAGAATGCAGAATTGATATTGACTTAACGACAACATATTTGTAACGTCATGGATAATATAAGACTACACGCAAAATATAAATTCATTACAGCAGGTAGTTTTTTTTAAAACAAATTTCAAAGTTGAACATCAATTGGTGAACGGACTATAATTGGGCTGGTCGATAGGAGGACTGTGTCGTCAGCATTTCTGATTTTCGGGATCTGGTACCCGCCGATGTTAAATGAGTCAAACTCTGTGTGTTCTTGGTCATCTCTTACGTTTCTCATGATATTCTCAGCAAAAATGTTAAACAGGTAAGGGGAAAGTTTACAACCTTGTCTTACTCCTTTCTGTACTTCAAACCATTCTGATGTTTCTCCATCTATTCTTACGGCTGCCTGTTGTTCTTGATACAGCAGTGCGATGAGTTGTATAAGGTGGTTTGGGCATCCCATATTGTCCATAATAGTCCATAAATGCTGATGTTGTGCACATTCGAAAGCTTTGGTGTAATCAATGAAACACGTATAAAGGTCAGCGTTGAATTCTCTACACTTTTCTATGATGTTCCTCATATTGAATATATGGTTTCTGGTGCCTCTGCCTGGTCGAGAACCTGCCTATTCTTTGTGAATTTCTGTTTCTAGCTTTTGTTGCATTCTTTTCATTATATGTAATAGTATTTTGCTGGCATGGCTTATAAGAGCGATAGTTCTGTAGTTTGTGCATAGTTTCAGGTTACCTTTTTTTGGCAAGGGTATGTACGAAATTATTTATCGTATTATTATGTATCATAAATTGATATTTTCCATTCCTTAGGCCAAATTCCGCTTTGCCAGATTTTACAGCATAATGCATGGCATATACGAGCTCTGCCTTCTCATCCTTCCTGTATCATTTCAGCTGTTATTTCATCACAACCAGGAGATTTTCCGCTTTTCAAGTGTTTGATCGCATTCAGGACTTCCTCTATGGTAGGTTCTGGTTCACGTTCCACTACATTCATGATGTGGTTATTTGCCGCTTTGTTAATTTCCTTGTACATTTCTTGACAGTACTCCTTCCATTTGTTCAGGATATCTTTACGTTCTGTTAGAGTGGTCGCCCTTGTCGTTTATTGCTCGAAGTAATGGTTTAAAGTTGCTGTTCTTCAAAGTTCTTACTTCGGAAAACATATTCTTACTCAATATTTCCTCTATTTTCTTGCAGGTGTCGTTTACATATTGTTGTTTGTGTCACAGCGCGGTGTTACTCTTTTGCTCTGGATATTATTTCTCATGGTACTTCGCGTTAACTTTAGTAGGCCGTTGTGTTAGTTTGTGATCGTATAGTGTTGAGCAATACGCTGGACACGGGGGGTGGAGTCATATTGTTTACGGACGAGATACTTCGTCAATATTTTAGGCTTCACTTTTGATTTGTTATTTTCCTAAGTCTTTTCTTATCCCCGTATGCGTAAATTTATTACCTTGTCCACTGAATCATTTTCCCTTGACAGTTCTTTGTTTTGAAAATGTTCACCAGTTCCGACAATCCTTCATCGGGTAACTGATTTAACCAACTTAACACTGTATCACGAACAAATGTCACTGGAACTCAATGCCTCTTTCAACGAGTACAAACTCAAGTCCTACTCCGATCAACTATAATATAATTTATTGGAATTCTTAATACCTTGGACACTTTACTTATTGTCATCTCATCTAGATTTCTTTATAGTTTATATCTTTCTACATTATCGTTACACTAGAAAAATCAACTTAATTCATGGCTGCCTGACCTTAACCTTCAGGCTCAACCGTCACAATCTCTAACCTCACTTTGTCCTTATTCTCATGATCCCTTTTCTTCACAGAATCCTTAACCGCATCCTTCCTTCCCACAAAGAATGAATGTTAAGGGTCTACCAGGTCAACCCTTCTTGAAGATTCCCACGTTATTCTCTGAACTATTCTTCCTTGGTCGATCGTGAACCTGTGGTTCCATCTTGACGACTCTCATCAATTCAGTGTCGTTCATTTCAATTTTGTTGACTGTCTGTATGGATTAAAACTCTGGGGTACTCACTTCTTTTACGGAAAAACTTTCTTCTTATTGGAAGCTACTATCTTCCTATCGAAAGGTTATCATTCTCTGGATCAGATGTTTCAATTTCAACTTGTAGCTGAGTTCTTCTTCTTTCCGTGGCATCTTGATGGAATTCCACTTGATAATGTCTTTTTGCGTCATCGTTGTTCCCTATGACGTGGTGGTCTCAATTTCGTTCTTTTCTCACAACTCGCTTCGAGAGTACTCCTTTCCTTACACAGTCGGTCCATTATTCTTCAATTTATGTCATTTTGACCTTTATGTCGCTGCTCCTGTGACAGATACACCCAAGGGTCCCTCAAAGAAAGAATGATGTCCAAACATCATTCCCTTCCTTCCCTATCTCTCACAAATCCATAAAACGCTCCCCTTCCTACAACTACCTAACTAACTCATAACTAACTATATGCTGAACCAATTCTTTACAAAATTCTTAATACTTATAAGTAGTAACGCTTAACTTCTTAATCAACAATTTAACGTACTCATACTTTACAACAATTTTACCTTCTTAATTTAATATACAACATAGACACTCAACTACTACTCCGCCCTCACCTTACACCCGTCTCTCGTCATGACCATATCTCAGCCCCTCACTTATACTCGTTTCTCCTCTTGTGTTGCTCCTTAATTTTATAATCACCCTCCTTTCATTTTGCCCTGCATCTATGTTTTCACCCCTTGTTCTGCTGTATGGGCGTTATCGTTTTCCCCAACTCAGCTCACACATAAGTCCGTTTGGACTCTATTCATGCCCTTGTACAAGAATTGGCCATCGCCTCTATCTTGTACTTATAACTGCTATAAGCCGCCCTTAAAGATTTTCTCTTTTCCCATCTTCTTAATCCTGTTCGCTGTCTCATTTCATTTTCTATACTCCTCTCACAATTTCGTCTTATCCTCTGAGTTTAGGAGAAGCCTATCTCCCAACAAGTCTCCACAAGACTTTAGCAATCACCGCAACATCTCTGCACTCTACACTGCCTCTTAATCTCGTTCCCTCTCTGGAACTATCTCTCACAATTCTACCTTGCCCTCTGGTTTTAGGAGAAGCCTATCCCCCAACAAGTCTCCACAAGACTTTAGCAATCACTGCAACATCTCTGCACCTCGTTCCCTCCCTGGAACTATCTCTCACGAGTCTACCTTACTCAACCTCTGGGTTTTATGAGAAGCCTATCTCCCTACACCCTTCTCTTTCCCACAATTTCTCCTCGTAGCAATTCCTAGACTTGCTTCATCCCAACATCTTTTCTGACTCGCATACACGATTCGCCATCTCTATCCTTCCTCCGAAATTGTCTTTCCTGGGTTTCGTTATCTTAACCATTTTTGGGGTAGCACTATATCTATTTCATCTCTTGACATTTCCATCTGAAAGTCCTGTATGATACTTTCCTTAACAACCACCTCTTTGGCTTTCTTGCATAATATTAATATCAGGCCGTCCTATAATATCTTCTATCGTATATCCTTATACTCTTCTATGTTTGGTTCATCCTATTTAATCATTTCCTTACCTCGTCATTTTTTCTTAACCTTCTTACCCTACCCATTTTGCACCTCTCCGTAAGCCTTTTCCTCAAGTACACTCTCTTTTCACTTACTATAAATCCTATATTTTCGCAATTTCTTGACCGCCTTGTCCCTATGTCTCTGTACGAAATCTAATTTATCTTTTTATCGAGATACTCCGTCTTTAACTTTTCTGACTTCGATCACGAGAACGCTTTCTCTATCCTTTTCCGATTCTTCCCTGGGTTTCGTTATCTAACATTTTCGTTACAACCTGCGATATCTATTTTCATCTCTTGTTCTTGGAAAGTCTGTATGATACCTTTCCCTCTAGCAATTTCCATACCTTGCTTTAGTACTTAATATCAGCTTTATCTCTCCTTTTCTCTTAACTTCTATTGCTTTGGTTCATCCTCTCCTCCAATGCATTGGCTTAGCCACTGTTCACGATCTTCTTCATTCCTTTTCCAATTCCACTATTAACCTCTCCGTACTCCTTTACCTCTAAGTAACTCTCTGTTTCCTATCCTTTGTATATATGGTAATGTGCAATATCTCTTCCGCGTCCTCTTCTTCTGTAATTATTCTAAGTTCCTCTTTCTTTAACTGACGATACTGACCGTCTTAATTGTCTCCGAATCGGAGATCACCTCTCTTTCTCTCCTGTCTCTTAATTTTCCCCAATAATCAAGTTCTCTTTAACTCATCACAAGTCCTCGAATTCCTCTCCTGTGTCCTTTTCTGCACTCCCATGGTATATTAAATGCTTGACCTGCTACAAATTGATATGTCATACTTCTATACCACTTTCCCGTTTTTCACTGGAATTATCGATTTTGGCTTATTTCTCCTTTATACTTGGCTAATATTTCTCTCCTCCTCTTCAAGCTTTTGTTAGCCTCCCTGTCTCTAATTCGGCCTCTCTTTCTATTGTCCTGCTATCCGTTCCAATGTCCACTATAACTTCTTCGTCTCTTTATTCTTCTTCCCTTTCTGAACTCTCAACCTTCTTCTTGGCATAGGCGTTAATCGGTACCGTTGCTTTTTTTTCAAATCTCTTCTATCTTCCCCTTCGTCTTTCTTCTTATTATTATTTTTTCTTTCCCATTCCTTAAATTTTCTATCGATGTAGGCATAAACTGCAGTCCGTTCTCCCTTATTTCTTTCCTTTGTACAATTTTTAATCTCTCTCGCCTTCATCTCAATTGGTGCAATTTCTCTCAATCTGGCAAGACGCCTCACGTAATCAGATGAATCGTCCGATGATACATCAAACTTTTTATTATTCCCTCTGGTACCTGTAACACCCAGCACTTCCTGTGTCTTTGAAGTCCCTCCTGTCTGATTCACCAAGTCCTGAGGATCTTCCTGTGGATTGCGTTGAACAGTGGTCCTTTCTGGTTCCGTATTCTCATTCTCCTCCTCTCTATCCGTCAGAAATCTCCTCTTATATTCCATCAATGGAATGTCATCTTCACTTTCCCAATTATCTGTCAGTAACCTCCGCTTATATTCCATCAACGGAATTTCATCTTCGCTTTCCCAATTATCCGTCAGAAATCTCCTCTTATATTCCATCAACGGAATTTCATCTTTGCTTTCCCAATTATCTTCTTGATCTGCTAGTAACCTCCGCTTACTGCTCCATATCCATCAACGGAATATCGTCCTCACTCTTACAATCATCTCTCTTGATATTGCTAGTGCCCTCTATTTTCCTTCTAGTTTCTAATTCTGAATTTGCTCCTGCCATATTCCTCCATTCCTACTCTAATGATTTAGGTCTAAAAAGGGTCTTACATCAATCTCTCTATCACTTCATTACTGGTGCCGACTCGTATTTTTCCTTTTTTCTCGTTTTTCAACTGGGCTCTGAATTTGTTTTCATCCTCCAGTTTTGAATTCCTTCACTGTATGGTTCATTTATTCCATATCCTATAAAATTAATGTTGTTCTATCAACGAATAACCTTCTTGGATTCCATTTGTTCACTAGTCGATATCTTCTGTCGTAAACCCTATCACCTGGGTGGCTGAAATTCTTGTAAACTTAGCCTTAGTTTGGTTTTACTCCTTGCTTTAAATGTTTACATCTTTTGTTATTCTGTTTATTAATAAGTTCAGACACTAATTCTGTCCCTTCTGTCTGAGTTGCAACAGTGTTTGTTTTCTTTTCTACCTTAATCTTATTATCATCAAGTTTTCTCTTCAAGTTCAACTTTGGTCTTTCTCTTATACAATTGATCTCTGCTCCATTATTAATCTCACTGTTCGATGTTCCTTTCGTTTTGCACACTTGTATCCTGGCATAGTGTCCATTTTCTGTCCTAACATTAAAATCATTTACTTCGAAACACTTTCCACCTTTTATTTCTTGCAGAAAATTCCGTACCGCTATTATATTGCGTCTCTTACTTAAGCCTCCCCAGTGTCTAGGGGCTTCCGAAACGTTGCACACTCTGCCCTTATAGATAATTCTTGGTCCGTTATCTTCCCCTGGTAATCTACGTTTACGAAAATCGTTTTCTCTAACTTTTCTTTTCCTATCCAATCGTCTGTTTATAAACCTGACTATTTCCACAAATTCTTCCTATATCCATACTTCTATGTCGTCTAATGAGGTTCTGCGGAGCATAGTGTTCTCGATGAGTTTGCTGATGTCTTCTCGAGGTAAATTCTCCTATTCTTCGTCTATCTAATCTTCCCCTCTCCTCATTTTCTCCTCTATCTACTCTGGGCGGAACATGTTCTCTACTAAGGTCCCATTCTGGATTTCTAACTCTGTAAGTAGACATGTGGTTGTGCTCTTCATCTACGACCCTTCCATGTCTATATTCCATGCCTCTTGATACATGTCCGAACCCCATATGATCATCCTTCTCACTTGTAATTCTGTAATCTCTATCTTCCCTCAACTCGTTTCGGCGTCCGTTAGGACTCTCCATCCTTCTATTTTTACACACAGCTGCTATATGTCCCTTAGCATTACACAAATAGCATCGTTTTTCTTCTGCTATCTGTATGATTCCCCTCCTGTTTTCTCTGTCATTGCTAATTCCGTCTTGTCTGCTCTGATGTCCCCGATAACTCCTTTCTCTTGGTCCATCGATAACTGACTGTCCGGTCCACTGAGCTTCGTTATCCTTCAAATTTTTTCCTTCAGGGTTGTTCCCTGACCGTAGTTGGAACCTCTTCATCAAGTTCTCTTCCGACAGGGCCACTCGTATAGCCTCATTCAAGGTTCTGGGATTCTTCCTCAAGAGAAGCAATCTCATTCCATCCTTATGCAATGCATCTACAAAAATTCCAACTAATTGCCCCTCAATATCTGGACTCCGTATGTGCTGTTCCCTAAAAACCTCTTCTGCCAAATTTTTCAATCTATCACTGAATATTTGGACTGATTCTCCTGGTTCCTGTCTTACTCTCCTAAGTAATCCCCATAAATAATGTTGGTCCACAGACTCCCCATAACTGTTTATTAATTCCCTCTTTAGCTCTTCCCACGTTTCCTGAGGCTCCTCTTCAAACCTTCTTCTCAGAAAATCATTCCCCAAATCGTCACTGGTCAAAAAAGCTAATCTTTTCTCTTCTTCTTCGCTTGCCCCTATGGAGTAAGCGTATCGTTCTATTTTTGCAATCCACTTTTTACAATGTCCCGCTTCTCCTCTATATGGTTCAATATTCTGACGCAAACTATTTTGTCTGTTCTCGATACTCCACCTTTCCAAGGCATTCGTGATATGTAGGAGAGCCACTGTATTTGGATCTATCCTTTGTTCCTCCGCCATTTTTTTCTTCTTCTTACTTATTCTTAGTCGGATAACCTGAATTTTTCTATAAATTTAACTAAACAAATATACAATTTACTCTAGCATAATATGAACTGTCATAGTTAATTCTAATTACACACACACTGCATTAACTGTTCTTCGCTATCAAATGTTAATCGAGGTCCAACGCAGCCTTTATTCTCAATCGGTCCCAGTCCGGGATGCGGCTGTCTGGAAATTTCAAACGCTCAAGATTGAACGATGGATCCGGAATGCAGCCGTCCGCAAACTCAAACACGCAGGTTCAACAATCGTTCTGGACTACAGCCGTCTGTAGCTTCAACACGCAGGGCTGAACTTCGTTCTGCAATACGGCTGTCGGTAAGCTTCAACACGTAGGGTTGAACTTCGTTCTGCAATACAGCTGTCTGTAAGCTTCAACACGCAGGGCCGAACCTCGTTCTGTAACACGGCTGTCTGTAAGCTTCAACACGCAGGGTTGAACTTCGTTCTGCAATACGGCTGTCTGTAAGCTTCAACACGCAGGGTTGAACTTCGTTCTGGAACACAGCTGTCTGTAAGCTTCAACACGCAGGGTTGAACTTCAATCTTCCTCTGTCTCGATCCACAGCAATCCAGCGCTTTCGTAATCCTGGTCACACGGCAACCAGAAACCCAACCCTACGTGATGTCACAGCGCGGTGTTACTCTCTTGCTCTCGACTTGATTTCTCATGGTACTTCGCGTTAACTTTAAAAGGCCGTTGTGTTTATTTGGGATCGTATAGTGTTGAGCAATACGCTGGACATAGGGGGGTGGAGTCATATTGTTTACGGACGAG
>JAMPIV010007648.1:30000-86924 GCA_024509875.1 Oreohelix idahoensis | reverse complement strand
TGACTTTATTAAGAGCTTCAAGCATTCGCGTTCTCGTCTACACCCGCACTCAGCACATCATAATACCAGTACCACACATCTATAACATGTACGCTGTTTTGTGTGAGTAATCATATTACCCCTGGCAGCACCTCACGCTGGTGACCTACATCAACACCGCAACATTAAACAGTCCAGGTGATAAACGACACGTTCACTCTGCCAGCTTTCACATCACGCATAAACAGTACGTTACATTTCTGGTGGCCGTGACATTTCTGGCGGTTACAATCATGCTGTATTTAAATCGATTAGGAAGTTATAGAAATGCTTGTCAGAAATGACGGTAAAGCATTTGTAATGCTCTTTCTGTTTCATGTCGTGAGGATGGCACATTTTCTATAGCATCCATTGTCATCGTTCCAATTCGCTTTTATTTTCAGTGGATCGTTGTAGTCACACCTATTTGGATGCATTGGATATAAAACAACTTAACATCCCGTCAAAACTAGAAGACAGACTGTGATTTGACTAATAACTTAACAGCTCTTTTAGCACAACATGTTTTTAAATGTATTTTCTTCTTCTTTGATCCTCAGCTACCGGCTGTTAAAGCAGTCAGTGGCCATCACGCCTGGTGGCGTCTTGTAGGTCAGCAACAAACTGCTTCCACATTGTTCGTGCAGTGCTCAGCTCTTGTTCATTCTTTGCATCTCGGCCTCCACAGTTCTCCGCCAAGTCTAAATGTATAGTTATCTTTAAATTTTGTTTTCTTACTATGTGTTAAACTCTTTCTTTGTGTGTAGTTGTTAACTCATACTGGCTACTAGTTGTTGAATCATGCTTTATTTGCTAAATGATGTGAATGTCCACCAGTGGATAAATGTAGATGTTGGGACTGGTGTAGTAAAGTGTAACGATTGTCAACTCATCAAACCCAGCACAGTTTTGGTCATACAGGTCATCTTGTCCTGGAACGTGATGAGGCTCCGACAAGAATGTGAGTGTAAACAATGAGTGTGTATCTGAATGTCAGTACGCGAATGGTAGAATGATTCGATAGAGTTGACAGGTTGGTAGTACATCACTCATACTCACACTGTTCGAATTCAAGAAGTACTGGAACTACGGTGGTCTTTTTATAACATTTAATGGGACGCACACTTGGACAGTACGTGTATGGTTACAGGAACAAATGTCGACATAGACAGCATAATGTTGATCACAGGAATATCATCTTAAGTTAGCATTCATGCTTGGCAAATATCATAATGGAGCATTCGTAAATAAGCATTCAGCGTTCCATCATGTAAATCATCTGGCTTTACTGACTGGGCACGTCAGACCATAACCAATACATAGGAAGGCTCCTAGACCTAACCTCGTCTAGCGAATATTCCTTCACGTAAAGTTCAATATATATATATTTCATAATATAGGAATCCCAGACATGGGTTCTCACATGTAGCAGTGATCTCTTGGTTCATCGAGCGATAGTACAGGCATCCCTTTTTCTCACTCGATAAATACAAAGTATATGAATTTCAACATGGCTGTTCTCTCTCTCGTGAGCTTCACTCACTATAGAATATAGACCAAAATTAGTCATTCATTAAATGTCCTCATTTCTTCATAGGTTCTCTCATAGAGGTAATTGAATAATATCATACAATCCAGTGCTGATACATAGGAATGTCTTCTTCCTTTGAATGGATATTCTTTTTAAAAGTACCACTGTGCATCTGCTTATCAACAACGATGGCGAAGCCCAAGTTCATAATAAATTGTGGTTTTACCTTTTTATGCGAAATATAACTTTGCCATTCCTTGGCAAAAGAGAATAAACACTGGGGTAAAGTACATACAACATGTCTAAATGATTATCACTTTTCCCCATCCATATATAGATCACTATTTCGGCAAAAAGCCTGCTACAACAAAACTCGGCATCCTCACAGGATGACAGCCATGGATCACCCCTTTTGCTAGCGATACTTCCGCTGCATAGCCTTTGACCTTTTCTAGCGACAACCAAATTAGTTCGACTTAGAAATGCAAAGATATCCATATATAAGACAGACTCGTCCTACTCATACAAACACTACGTATAAATTCAGGCCATAGATATACTGAAGCAAGAACAATCTATTCCTACCCAGCCACAGAATAAATCGCAGTAGGCCTAGAGTCGTCTGCGGAGTCCGATCGAAGATGACAGAACTATTTTCAAGGGAAGCAACCCAAAAATGACTTCTCCTTAAGCACTTAAAAAGGAAATACTTTGCTTACAAAATATTTGCGAACATAATAAGAATATAAATGTATTATATTGCAAGATAGTAAAAATTGCCCTTTACACTATGGTAGCCTGTGTCCTGATTATGTACTTTAAGACTGTCAGGGCTCCTTCCTTGTGTAAGGGGTTCATAGAGATGACCTCGAGGAAAGATTGCGTCTAGTAGGTAATTCCTTACATAATCAAATGATTATTCCTGTGCTCTGTTGTTTGTCGTGGCTAGGGCTAAAATCACGCGAAACTGACAACATCTCACGATGAATAGAAGGCTAGTATTACTTGCTATAGCACGTTTCACTAGCTTTGCCCTCAAACAAATGTAATTATCTGATTAACCGTCTAACGTATTAATGCCATTTTTTGCATACGATGTTATATTGGGTTAGACCCAACAAATATATACTTTATATCTGTGCATCTTGTCCAGTTCCCATAAACGGATGAAATCCTTTGATCTTTGTCGGCATACTAATTATTGTGTATCGAGAAAAGAAATTTTACCACTTCATACACAGATTCTGTGAATTGATTAGGCATAGGCGTGTCTACTATTACAATAATGTGGCCATCACGTTTGCAATTGAATACGTGTTGAAGATGATTTCTTAAATGATCTGCATGCGAAATACTCATGACATTGTTTGTCATTGACATTTAATGCGCTACCAAACTGGATCTTCCTTGATCTAATTATTTCAATGGGTATCATCTCTTTGCGGTTCATAAATATCATAATGGAACGTTGCTCCTCTAATGTGCTTGTAAATAACGGTAAGGTCATCTTTAAAGAAATTAAACTTCATCCGAATCATAATCAGATGTCTCTGAGAAATTGAAAATCAATCTCGGGTGAATGAGGGACAAACCATCATTCTTCCAATATTCCTCTTCCTCTTGTAACACACGGTTCTCACTTTTCTTCCAATAATCCCTGGCTATATTGGAGATGGCGGCTTTTATAAGTATTTCAACATCTTTTAATTTGAACGTTCTATTTTCTGTTGCTACCTGTTCCTTAATTTTAGCCCATACTAATTCTATTGGGTTTAAGTGAGAATGGTAAGGAGGTAATCTTAAACATCTGTGACCATGTTCATGGATTGCCTTGGCTATGTGAAATATCTTTGTATGCTGTGTCTTTTTTTTACAATTCCAAGTAATTCAGGTTCATGGACATTTCGTTGAATGGAATGTTGTTTATGGTCAGCCAAATCTTTATTACATCTTTAATACTTGGTGAATTAGAAACTTTATCTTCTGGTGCCACAACGTTGTGATATGAGGCATTGTCCATTATCAAACACCACGGTCTATCCAAGGAAGGAAGTACATGATTCACAATCCAATCTTGAAATATCTTGCCATTCATCTCTGCATGGTAATCCCTATTATCTGTGGATTTTGAAACAAATATGAGTTCAGTATTATTTAGAAGCCCATTATGGCTGCTTCCTGGATGTGCAATTATTAGGCGCTGTCCTTTGCTGCTTGGTACTAGTCTCTTAGTTGTTCCATCAGATGATTGCCATTCTCGTTCATTACTGTGGTGCGCATTGATCCAAGTTTCATCTAAATACACAAAATCATAACAATCTCTTCTCATTTCTCTGACCTCGCGTAAATATTTGCTTCTCATTGCAACTATATGAGGCTTCTCACAAATAAGGTTTCTACCACCAACATATTTTCTAAAAGTGAATCCCAAACTCCTAATAGTCCTCCATAGCGTAGATTTGGAAATATCAATGTCAGTATTCTTTCTTAACCAAATTTTCAATTTCCTTAAAGTCACTGCCTCATTATTGTGAAACATATTGCAAATTTCTCTGCGGATCAATTCTCTGTCAAAATTATCCACCACTCTTGGCCTAATTTTCGTGTGTAAAACACTGGAATTAGCCATTTCAGATATCGCTATCCAGCGGTGCAATGATCGTTAGCTTATCCCCAAGGCGTGAATAGTCCTCTTTTGTGGGTTTGAAATAGAATGATATAGTTTTCCTCGAGTAGCTTCATTGCAGAAATACTTAAAAATCCTATTTGTGATTTGCTGTAATGTCATAAAATGTACTCGCAGACTCATTTTTTCCTTCTTAACCACACAATAATTTTTGTAGACACACCTCTGATTGACAATGTGTGCGTTGCACCGGATATAAACTGTTTTATGTTCAAGAAGTGCGATTTCACGCAATTTCACTCAAAAATCATGCCAATTGCTTGATAAACCACAAATTTGCAAATGAGGTCGTATAATTTACTGTAGACATTTCAATATGTGTGCGTGTGATGTGTGTTTGGGAGACTTTTTCAGGTCATAAATCGTGGATTCCTCAGCAAGAAAGAGGTATCGGAGGAAAGTGGTTGAAGTAACAAGAAGAGACATGGTCCGCAACCAGACGATCCGTCAAGGCCTAAAATCCCATCCGCTGCAGACCCAAATAGAACAGTCCCAACTAAGATGGTTTGGCCATGTCTGCAGGATGGGAGAAGATCGGCTACCACGACAAGCATGGGAAACAAAGAGCCAGGGATCCAGACCTCCAGGACGACCCAGAGTCCGCTGGGAGGACAACATTAGACAATCTTTGAAGGACCGAGGACTAGAATGGAACCAGGCCAGGAAGAAGACAGCTGATAGAATGGTCTGGCGCTCTCTCTTCCAAACCTCTACACCTCACGGTAGAAGGGGAACGACTAAGTAAGTAAGACTAAGTAAGTAAGTAAGTGCGTGTGATGTGTGTTGGCAAGTAGGATTTTATATTATATCGCAAAGAAACGAAAATTGAAACCAATGGCCGCATTTTAATGAAAAATTTAATTCATAGGGTCTATACCATTTCAAATTCACACACAAAATTTCACTTATATGCGTTATATATTCGCTGAGATATAGCATTTTGAAGTTGGGCAAAGCTAGTGAAACGTGCTATAATAGGCTGATGCGTGGCATGGTTACTCTTTGCCTTAATTACTGCCGTTGATAATTGCAGTGCAAATGACGTTGTTTTGAAGAGCCTTCAAGATACTTTTATTTGCATCCAGGTTTCTAAGCAAAGTGATAGAGTACAGTCGATGATCTACAATAGGTGCAAGACACTCTAGATCAGGGGTCGACAACCCAGAAGCTTTTGGGATCTACTTTAGTAACAGTGTGGGTGTGCATGAGTGTATAATTTTAAGCGGGTGGGGGAGAGTGGGGATGATAAACATTATCAAGAAAAGATTTTGCTCCTATTTCATGCAGTTCACGAATATATTTTAGTAGCGAGCTCGAGAGTTTGCACTGGAAATGCTGAAAAAAACCTTTGATCACAGAGATACCGCGATTTTAAATGCTGGCCGGACAGGTTAATTTGAAATTTAGTTTTAAAATTTCTTTCTTTTGTTTTACCCGGTAGTCGCCTAAAGATCTACCTAATTTTCCACTGGGATCTACCGGTAGATAGGTATCGACAGGTTGTCAATCCCTGCTCTAGATGGACACTGGGGATTCAGAAACTAAACTGGGAAATCAGTGGTACGATTAGAATCTTCAGTAACCATAGATTTAAGCGTCAAAGTAAAAGAATAAAATAAACACAGGAGAAATGAGCATGTTGAAGAAATCACACACAATTGAATCTTCTCGTCATTTCTGACATCAGCTGAGTAACGAACTGTTATTATTTTTTTAATGCAGTTCCCTGTCTTAATTTAAAACATAATGTTAAAGTTTTAATATCTCGTTAAAAGGTATAGAGTGGCTCTTCTGTTACGAAACTAAATTATTAACTTCCACGCCAATTCGTGACGTGTTTCTTGCCAGAGATCTGTGAAATCTGAATTCAATAGACTGTTGTTCTCTGATTTAGATGATTCTAATAGATATTCAAGGTAACTATTACTCAAGCCACATTGCAATGTGAGACATTGTCATATTTCTTCAAAAAGGTGATGTGATTATTTCTTGCCTGTCAGACGAAGCGACATTTTATACCAAGCAAATTATTCTTCTTTATGTAGTTAAACAGA
Source organism: Oreohelix idahoensis (assembly GCA_024509875.1). NCBI lineage: Eukaryota > Metazoa > Mollusca > Gastropoda > Stylommatophora > Oreohelicidae > Oreohelix > Oreohelix idahoensis. The sequence goes on along the minus strand of JAMPIV010007648.1, from coordinate 80,635 downwards.
TGAGACACAATGCAAAAAAGTATACCTAAGGAGATATTACCCCCCAAAGAAAACTTCCGCGCACTCTTTGTGTATGTATTTGCCCATGTCATATGATATTAGCTGTGTTTCTCTTGTTCCGTCTGGACAATATTCCTATTACGGATGCTAAGTAGGTTTTTTTTTAAAATACATTGAGAATATAGGAGACTGGAAATCCGATTACAGTTGTTTTAGAGTTGTTTCCTGTGACAGACAAATAGTAATTGTTAATTGAAACAGCGTTAAAGCCTAAACAACAATATGTTTAAAAGTCAAATGCGTGTTTTTGTGATTTGATTTTCAATCCTTTGATCAACTGGATATAAAATGTCAATTTTTTGTAGAGTAATATTTAATTTCACTTAAAGTTCCTTAATTACGTATCAAATTGCAAAAGGAAGAATTATACGCCCATCTGTGTCCACAACATTTAGTAGGACAATTCTACATTTTTGAGATGATGGTAGAAGTCTTATGACGAAGTGGGAGAAAATTTAAAAGAAATGATAAGGTTTCCTACACAAATGTATTATATATTGTGATATATATATATATATATATATATATATATATACATATACATATATATATATATATATATATGTATATGTATATATATGTATATATTATATATATATATATGTATATATATATATATATATATATATATATATATATATATATATATATATATATATATATATATATATAATATATATATATATATATATAATATATATATATACGAGGGGCGTTCAGAAAGTAATGCACCACATCGTTTTCTCAGCTAATAATGAAGATTTAGAAGCATGAAATTTTGCTCACTTCAAATATGGCATGTGCCAATTGTGTGCACCAAATTGCACCGCAACCGGCCAAATAATACGGCTGCACTAAATCGTTGAAATGGAGCGTGTTAGCAACTTGCGTTATAAGCAGCGCATTGTGATAGAATTTCTCGTTGCAGAGAAGGAAACTGTTGTGAACATTCACCAGCGTCTATGTGATGTGTATGGAAGTTTTGGAGTCGACAGGAGTACAGTCAGTCGCTGGGTTCAGAGAATCAAAGAATCAGGAAGTGGAGATACAGAGCTGCTTGATCGGCCGCGCTGTGGACGTCCTGCCACAGCCACCAACGCAGAAATGTTGAAATGCGCTGAGGGCATTATTCTTACTGATAGGCGAATCACTACTCAACAATTGGCCTTACAGCTGTCAGTCAGCATTGGTAGTGCAAATCCAGTTATAAAAACTCTCGGATTTTCTAAGGTTTGCGCAAGATGGGTTCCTCGAAGTCTCACAGATGACCACCGATTGCAAAGGAAAGCAATTTCTTCTGAATTGTTGGAGCGTTTCAATGCTGATGGAGAGAGCTTTTTGGCTAAGATCGTTACAGGTGACGAAACCTGGGCACATCATTTTGAACCTGAGACAAAAAGACAGTCAATGGTGTGGCATCATCCGCAATCACCACGAAGAAAGAAATACAAGACAATTCCTTCATCTGGAAAGGTCATGATCACTGTCTTTTGGGACATTGAAGGTGTGATTCTTGTGGACGTTATGCCAAGAGGAGAGACAATCAATTCGCAAGCTACATTAAGACATTGAAAAAACTCAATCAACGTTTTCGCAGAGTTCGGCCGCACAAGAATCCAGCAGACCTGCTTCTCCTTCACGACAATGTGCGACCTCACACAAGTCTGCCAACACGGGAAGCAATCAACAAATTGGGTTGGACTGTACTACCCCATCCACCCTATAGTCCTGATTTGGCACCCTCTGATTTTCATCTATTTGGTCCACTTAAAGATGCACTCCGTGGGACAAGGTTTGAAGATGATGAAGGAGTGATTCATGCAGCGAAGAAATGGCTACATGATCAAGACAAAATCTGGTACGGGCTAGGAATACATGCACTTGTTTCGCGCTGGCATAAAGCCGTACAAGTTGATGGGGATTATGTTGAATAATACAGATATTTACATGACATATCCATGTATATTGTTTATAAATTTCATGCTTTTTGAATAAACAGCTCCTGAGAAAAACGATGTGGTGCATTACTTTCTGAACGCCCCTCGTATATATATATATATATATATATATATATATATATATATATATATATATATATATATATATATATATATATATATATATATATATCACAATATATAATACATTTGTGTAGGAAACCTTATCATTTCTTTTAAATATATGTATATATAGTCATGCGACGCTTAACGTCCACGATACGTTCTGTGAAATAGGACGTTATGCGATTTGGACGTTGTGCGAACACCATACTTTATACTTAGAAAAGTTATATGTGTGACGAGTAGGGTGTATGTGGGTGGATGTAAATTAGACAACACTTATACACCACTCGTATAGCTCACTGTCTAGGAATAAAGTACTAACTCCAACAGCTCTGTCAATCTCCAACAATGTATTAGATTCACAAATAAGTCACAATGGACGTAGGGCCATTACAAATAATAGATACATCACAAATCCCGAGTATCCGCACACACTCTGCTTCTCGGAATAACTACAGCCACAAATAGGCTACTCAATGAATAACTACTGCAACGTCTACAACACAACTCCGGCCCTCTACTCGCGCCCTACTATAGACATCCACCTTTCTCTTCTCTACGCTCTACGCTGTCTCATGTCTACTCTCTTCTCGCTCAACTCTCTACTGACCCAACACACGTCTCCAACCAACACACTCCTCCTGCTGACTGCCCCTTTCATGCGTATTCACTAAAACCCGTGAAACCCTTTCACGCACCACTGATCTTCATTCACGCATCACAAAAGCTAACAGCTTGTCTCAAGCAATGCTCACAACCCTGCTTGTAGCTAAATCATTACAATGCACGCATTCCCAGCTCACAACAACTCACATAACTGTTAGTTGGTTTTTTATGCGTGATGTGTAGTTGGCCAGGTATGCGTGTTGATGTCACCTGAACAGTGTAATGGTGCGGTGAAGATCTGGGTCGCTCACGCTGACAGCATACATGGTCCTTGTACGATGATGATGATGATGAGACATGGGTGGGTAGTCGCGAATGCGTTTAGGCTCATATATAGTTACACAATACACCCAGTCACACTCGTACTGAAGCCAATGATGGTTGAAACTACTGGTGACAGTTCATACATTTATTCACAGGACTAACAGTAGAATCACACAGGAACAGTCAATGTAAACAGGTTAATGTACATCATGTTAATTGAAATCGCTTGGTACATATCAGGCATTCTAAGGCTGGTGAACATTCAAATATGCGGGCATGGTCAATAGTGGTATGTTCTTTAATGTACAGTTCATAATGCCGCTTTGGTATCCCTGACTGAACGCGTCAGATACCTTAAATAACTCCGTCATACAATTGACGAGCCCTTAACTCATGTAATCCTATTACCAGGGCCGTCGTTCAACTTGGCATAACACGCCAGTTACATCTTTTCATGCGGTAGAATAGTGGCCATTACACAGACCTCGATATGACGTCAGCTATGTACTCTTCATAAGCAGGTTGCATCAACCCTGCTATAATGTTTGTATGAATATACCGCCAACCTGCGGTTTCCACAATATATATATAACTTCGTCACTGGACTTCTGATCATATAAAGACGAATAGTCTTAAATAGCTACCTTGAGCACAAAATATAAGTTCTGCATTACAGGAACTGTGAGCTGTTCTCACAGGCTAGGTAAGCCTTTAACAAATTCTGCCACCGAATGCATAGTAATGATAAAGTCGGTGTTACCTTGAAACGAATCCTCAGAACATAAGAAACAACACTGTCGTCATTCCTGACGTACAGAAAATCACTGGAGAAAACTGACAACGCAGTCACTTCGAAGATTTTCCTTCCCCAGGATACAACGGACATTCACGTCATCCAGAAGCCAGTTCGCACTCTACCTGACGGAAGCCTAATTTTGCGCGCAACCACTGCGCATGGCAAATAGCCCAGAACTGTTTACCTTTGACCCTACAGGTCAAACACAATGAATGAACCAAAAAGGGAGATAACCCCTAATCAACCTGACACAGCAAAGTAAAGACATTGTTCCCCAACTTTGACCAGGGTGAAAAACATACAACCAATAAACCGACGTTTGAAACTCCGTCAATAATGACAGCAACATATTACTGCAACAACCTGTAAAAAAAATGTCACATTTAAAAAAAAGAAATATATCCATGAGCAAGATAGCACAAGCATCAATTATGTGCCCTTGAAAGAATGAACCTAATATCAGGTACAATAGACGCATAAATAAAACGTCTGGAGAGAGAAAAATCTTACCCATCATAAGAGAAAATATTTCTTCTAAGCAAAACAAACTCGGGAGGTACCATTAAAGAAACCTAAGTTGCTGGCAATACCAATCATAGATATCAAAAATAGTCAAATACTATAATTATAGCAACATACAAATATCATGAACTACAATACTATACCATCAGCATATTTAATGGATATATATCATGGATGGACATAACCATACTGGCCACCAGAAATGTTAGTTGGTTTTTTATGCGTGATGTGAAGTTGGCCAGGTATGCGTGTTGATGTCACCTGAACAGTGTAATGGTGCGGTGAAGATCTGGGTCGCTCACGCTGACAGCATACATGGTCCTTGTACGATGATGATGATGATGAGACATGGGTGGGTAGTCGCGAATGCGTTTAGGCTCATATATAGTTACGCAATACACCCAGTCACACTCGTACTGAAGCCAATGATGGTTGAAACTACTGGTGACAGTTCATACATTTATTCACAGGACTAACAGTAGAATCACACAGGAACAGTCAATGTAAACAGGTTAATGTACATCATGTTAATTGAAATCGCTTGGTACATATCAGGCATTCTAAGGCTGGTGAACATTCAAATATGCGGGCATGGTCAATAGTGGTATGTTCTTTAATGTACAGTTCATAATGCCGCTTTTGTATCCCTGACTGAACGCGTCAGATACCTTAATAACTCCGTCATACAATGGACGAGCCCTTAACTCATGTAATCCTATTACCAGGGCCGTCGTTCAACTTGGCATAACACGCCAGTTACATCTTTTCATGCGGTAGAATAGTGGCCATTACACAGACCTCGATATGACGTCAGCTGTGTACTCTTCATAAGCAGGTTGCATCAACCCTGCTATAATGTTTGTATAAATATACCGCCAACTTGCGGTTTCCACAATATATATAACTTCGTCATTGGACTTCTGATCATATAAAGACGAATAGACTTAAATAGCTACCTTGAGCACAAAATATAAGTTCTGCATTACAGATTTGTTAAATTTGTTAAAGTCATATACATCATCGAAAATATGACACAATTGTGTTAATATAATTATGATATTAAGAACAGACATAAGTCTGGAAGTGTATCAGGAAATCTAGGACATAAGATTTAAATGGAATCATGTGGGCATCTAGACCATATGTCTGCCATCACATTATCCGAACCAAGGATAGCTCGCACCGAGAAATGGAAAGGCTGAAGAGCAATAGCATAACGAGTAGATCTCGAGCTCTTCAAATCCTTACTTTGCATAGCTGTAAGAGCTTTTTGGTCGGTTTCCATAATGAAATGCGCGCCCAGAAGGAACCTTTGTAGCTTAAGAATGGACCAAACCATGGCCAACAATTCACGGTCTAAAACCGAGTAATTCTTTTCTGCCGCATTCAGCTTCCTAGAAATATACATTACAGGATGCAGAGTTCCTGAATACTCCTGCATTAATGCCGCTCCAATCCCAAAGGAAGAGGCATCACTACGAAGGACAAAAGTCTTATCAATCGTTGGTTGTCTTAAGATAGGATGAGACGAGAACAAATTCTTAACCTGATCCAATGACGACTGGCATTCTTGGGACCAACGCACCATATTAGGAGAACCTTTTTTTTAATAACGTTGAAAGTGGTGCCATAATGGAGGATAGATTATCAATGAATCATCCATAGAATTGTATTAATCCCAAGAGACTACGTACTTGCTTTTTTGTCCTCGGGATTGAGATATTTAATATCTTAGAAATGTTTTGGTCCTCTGTCTTCAACAGACCATGACCATCCCGACGACCCAGGAAAGAAATTTCACTAAACCCAACAACAGCTTTAGAGGGTTTTGCAGTCAAACTATGCTCACGTAGAGTAGATAGTAATTCATTTAAACTTAAATAGTGTTCTTCCCAAGTATCACTGAACAGACAGATGTCGTCCAAATAGGCGATGACATCTGTACGATACGATAGAATCCGTCGCATCAGGTGCACGAAAGTTGCTGGGGCGTTCATAAGCCCGAAAGGCATAAACTTCCACTGAAATAAACCCCTAGGTGTTGAAAAAGCAGTGAGAGGTTTGGCGTGTTCCGTCAAAGCTACTTGCCAATAACCTTTCGACAAGTCTAGTTTAGTAAAGAATTTAGCTTTAGAAAGTCTAATAAGTAGATCATCTAATAAAGGCATAGGTTCAGCATCGAACTTCGTAACTTGATTTAATTTGCGATAATCAACGCAAAGACGTATGTTATTGTCTTTCTTTCGAACAATAACCATCGACGAAGAATAAGCTGAAGTGGATGGTTCAATTGTTATCAATTGAATCATTTCATCAAATTCTTTCTCGACTTGTGCTTGAAAATGAATAGGTATAGGGTTTGGTCTTACTCTGATCGGATTACGATCAGTAAGTATGATGTCATGTTCAATGACATGTGTGTGTCCAGGAATGTCGGTAAGGACATCCTGAAATGATTGTAGCGTAGAAGATACTTGACGCTGCTCCTCAAAAGACAAGTTCGAAGAGACGGTAACGTTTTTCCATGATTCCGTAGAATTAAGTGGAATCACAGGAAGAGGTAAGTTAACATCAGAAAAAGTAGTTTCCTCATCCTGTATAACGGACAGGGATGAGATATGACCATGTTGGACTGGAGAATCGTCCGTCGCTTGGAAAATAGGCTGTAAATAGTCTGGTCGTTCAATAAATTCCGTAAGCATATTTATATGAAAGGTTTTATGCCTTCCATCAACATGGACAATATAGTCGATATCGGAAATTTTCGAGACTATAGTGTATGGACATTTCCATGAAATGAGAAGTCTAATTTCCCTCGAGAGAAGTAAGACAAACGCTTTGTCTTCAGGACAAAGTTGACGTAGGCGTCTTTTCTTATTAGCGAATCGCCTAGCCTTTTCTTTAGCAAATTCTGATGATGAAGTAGCTAACCTGCATGATTCGATAATTTTTTCCCTAAGAGCAATGACATATTCATATGACGATTGTGTATCATCGTCAATATTATCGGCAGTGATCAGATCGTGTAGCAAGGACATAGGGCCGCGCGGTTGCGCGCCAAAGACAAGTTCAAAAGGAGAAAATCCTGTATGCTCGTTGGGAACCTCTCTATAAGCAGAGAGAGCTGCAGGTAGGACCCTGTCCCAATCATCAGGATGATCCTCCGTTATCTTGCCAAGTAAGTTTTTTAGTGTCCTATTAAGACGTTCAACCAATCCATTGGACATTGGATAATAAATACTACTGAGAGACCTTTTAATGTCCAGAGTAGCCATTACCTGAGACATAGTGTCCGATATTAATTGAGTGCCGTGGTCTGACAGTATTTCTCCGGGGCATCCCAGACGAGAAAATATGAGCCAAAGAGCATCTGCGATATCGACAGTTGATATGCTTTTAAGAGGAATAGCCTCTGGCCAACGCGTGCACATGTCAACGCAAGTAAGGATAAATTGATGTCCTCTGGGTGACTTAATCTTAAACGGGCCAATAATGTCTATTGCCATTTTCTGAAACGGCCGAATAGGAATATCTGCAGCCTAAATAGGTGCAGCATGTCTTGGACCTCTAGACTTGACCTCTTGACAAATTTTGCAAGATCGGCAATAAATTCGTATGTCTTTGTTTACGAATTTCCAAAAGAAAGACGCAAGGACTCTAGTCTTAGTTCTGGAAAAACCCATATGTCCAGCACACTGAGAATCGTATGCATGTTGAAGAATTAAGGCTCTCATACACTTAAGCACAAGAATTTGTGAATGCATAGACCTGTCCGAGTGTTGTACCATTCGTACCAATATACCATTCTTCATAATGATATACAATCTGTGATTTGTATTCTGATTAGGATCACCTTTCTTTGCGAGAAGGAAGAATTTCTTTAAAGAAGGATCTTCTTCTTGTCGTTTAACAAACGAGTCATGCGAAATCACCAAGTGATCGTCTTGGCTATCAACTCCATTACTATCATCAGATGAAGTTGGAGGGATAAGAGCTTGGGCTCTTGTTATCACTGCATTGACCGTTTGGATATTTTGTTCCTCCAAAATAGAAATTTGTTGCGGGGTGCATTCCTTAACCCCATGAATACGACCGATTATAAGATCCGAAATAGAATTAGGAAGAAGACATGCGTGTACATCTCCTGTAAAGAAGGGAGTATCAATACTAATGACAGCAGTAGGATATTTTTCCATGGTACCCCTAAATGTGACACATTTGACCACCTTTCCCGTGTAACAGCGTTTATCTATTAGAGACAGTCTAACCCCGACAGTAGTACATCCAGAATCAAAAAGCACAGGGACTGGACTATCATTCACTATACCTTTATGCAAGATGAGAGATCCTCTCCCATCATGCGCAACTGTAGCAGGAAGAGCGGGAAGAGGGTGACCACAAATTAAGGTAGATACAGACGATGGCTCGAACAATGTTGAGCATTGGGGGCATTCAGTTGCTCTCCCAAAATCGAAAGCACAACCAGTGATAGCATTAGAGTTCCCACTATCATTTACTTGATTACAGGCTCCATTAAACTCTTGTTGTGCAGAGTTTGCCTGTTGGTAAGCTTTTCTTTTGTTATATCTAGGTCTACCGCGATTATCATTTCCCCTGTAATTGTTATCATATTGCCTATTGTAATTATCATTCCGGTTTGAATCCCGGTTTGTATATTCACCATCGTCATATTCTTGACGTCGAGAATGATTATCCCGAGAAGAAAAGCTCGAATATTTTTTATTGTTGATAACCTTTGCGATAGTGTCTATATTTATTACCACCAAAATTACGAGAACTACCATCTCGTCTCCAGTTCTTAGAAGAAGAACCTTCCTATGTTGGATTACTCTGCTTATGAGTGTAATTCTGATTACTTTTCCTATTCCAGTTTTGTTGAGCACCCTGAAATTTCTTATTGAAATTAGGGCCATATGATGCTGTCGAAGCAACTGGCAACCCTTCTTTCACTTTAGAATTGCTAACTGTAGCATGGGGATGCGCGGTGGCATACTGGCAACAGTATTCCTCCATGTCTTTTAAGTTTTTGTACTTACGCTCAAGAAGAAATGCAAGGAAAGAGTCATTAACAGATGACAAAACTTTGTCTCGAAGTAATAAGTCCATTAGGCCTTCAAGTATTGTTTTAGACTCAGTTTGAGACAACTCAATCCATCGTGTAAAATGTACGACGTATCTTTGTAACAAAAGTCAGAGAAATCTACTCCATTTTCTGGCAAACATTGTCCTAAAACGAAGACGATAATCTTTAAACTTCTTTTAGTTGATATTTTTTTATAATGCTGCTCTGACAACATCATAATTAGTTCTGTTATGTTTAAAAACAAAAAACAGTGTTTAAAGAAAAATAAAAGGGAAGGAGAGACCTTTATTGCCATAAGAGTAGTCACTGTTTCACCTGTAAAAAATTCCATCAGTTGTTCGAAATATTTTTCCTTTTTTATCTTATGCGTATCGCATAAAAATTTAAATCTATCCAGATAATCCGCTATGTCGTCCTTTAAAGGATTGAAATGAGGTAATTTGATCTTACAAGCAAACTCCTTTGTTGTGCCCGAACTTGCTTGATGAGCACCCATATTTGTCACTTTCAATTTCTCTAATTCCAAAGTTGCGAGTCTTTCCTCATGTTCCATTTTCAGTTTCTCTTTCCTTTCCTCGGCTTCCCTATCCAATCTTCTATTTGCCGCCTCTGTCTGAAGTTTTCTTTCCTCTGCAGCAGCTTGAAGTTTTCTTTCCTCTGCAGCAGCTTGAAATTTTCTTTCCTCTGCAGCAGCTTGAAGTTTTCTCTCCTCTGCTTGAAGTTTTCTTTCTTCAGCAGCAGCTTCATTTTTTTTGTTTTTCCATTTCCATCAGACGAACAGATACAAACAAAACAAATCGTAAATCAAAGAATGGAAAAATAACGAAAACAACACTAACACATCTCATCACAGCTAAACGTAAATAGCAACAATTGTCGCTAGCAAATCCCAATTAAGGAAATTTGCAGTCCCTACAGAAAACGTGGTATGATCTAAAGGAGTCACCTTTCCCAAACAAAACCCGCTGACAACACCAGAAAAATACACAACAATATTACAAGTAACATAAATATCATCAATGGAATGTGTTGCAAAACAAAGCTCAGTTACACATTATATTAAAGTAACTTTCTTGCTCCTTGTCAGCACGGAAGTACAATGTCAAGCGCGCAATGATAACATGTAGTGGTCTCCAGGAACATAAAGTCACTATGACCTTCTCGACAAATAGTTGAGACTTGAGGCCCAATGTTGAAAAGTTCGTAGACGGTACTGTTTACAAAAAAAAAAACACTTGACCTCGAACTACGTGACTTGACCTCGAACTACGTGACTTGACCTCGAACTACGTGACTTGAACGTTCAGACGTTGAAGAGTCTGCTGACTGTAACGTGTAAACAACCAGCGGTTTCCACAATATATAACTTCGTCACTGGACTTCTGATCATATAAAGACGAATAGTCTTAAATAGCTACCTTGAGCACAAAATATAAGTTCTGCATTACAGGAACTGTGAGCTGTTCTCACAGGCTAGGTAAGCCTTTAACAAATTCTGCCACCGATTGCATAGTAATGATAAAGTCGGTGTTACCTTGAAACGAATCCTCAGAACATAAGAAACAACACTGTCGTCATTCCTGACGTACAGAAAATCACTGGGGAAAACTGACAACGCAGTCACTTCGAAGATTTTCCTTCCCCAGGATACAACGGACATTCACGTCCTCCAGAAGCCAGTTCGCACTCTACCTGACGGAAGTCTTATTTTGCGCGCAACCACTGCGCATGGCAAATAGCCCAGAACTGTTTACCTTTGACCCTACAGGTCAAACACAATGAATGAACCAAAAAGGGAGATAACCCCTAATCAACCTGACACAGCAAAGTAAAGACATAGTTCCCCAACTTAGACCAGGGTGAAAAACATACAACCAATAAACCGACGTTTGAAACGCCGTCAATAATGACAGCAAAAATAACTAATAAACTCCCGCTGGAGCATGGGAACATTCACACCTGCAAAATACCCTCAAAACACTCCGTGACCTCCACCCCTTTCCGCACGTGAAAAACCGGGGTTTTTCACCGTGAAGACATAGATGGGAGTCCTATACATCATCAAACCCAAAATACCTCGTCAAAGTAAACAATGCTTTCATTCACTCTATTGAACCTTATAATAATAGCACATATATTATTCTCATGACAATCGTATTCAATATTTCCAAAATTAATTAAATTCAACTTCACAACAACGGAATGCATGTACAATTTTCATATTTAATGTAAAATTATAAACATTATAGAAAGAGATTTACAAGTCAACATGCATTATCATAATCGGGACAATACATCTGCTAATCCATTAGATTGTCCCGTTACTGGCATGACAGTGAAATCGAACTGTTGTAGGATTAAAGCCCATCTTATCAACCTGCTGTTTGGTGACTTGGTAGACCGCAGAAAAATTAGTGGCTTGTGATCAGTCTGCAACAGAAAATGTGATCCCAGCAAATAACGAGAGAACTTGGATACTGCCCAGATGATACCCAGACATTCTCTTTCAACCGTGGCATATCTCGACCAGGTAGAGTCCGTATTAGAATCGCGAACCAAGCAGATTACGTTCACCTTGAACTTATATATATGGCAGTTAAAGCCTGGCGATGCAAGCCAAAGATGTTGATTAATGATACATAGACAGGATCTATAGATTTACAGATAATGTACTCACTAGTATTGTGAAGGAATAATAATTCTAAGGATCGGATTCGTTAAGAGTTGGTTGCACACTCTATTACGCTATAAACTTAACGGTTAACCCAGACGAGCTAAGTCTGTGAGAGGAACAATTGTGTAGAGCTCAGAACTATGATGAAGCCAATTTAAATGTGTGAAATGATGTTGCACCCCATTGTGTAAAAGGATATATTAAATTGTTCAGTCGTCCATGGAACTTGTTGGTTGCCTGAATTATACAAGTTCTCACTCTGTGCTGTGACTGTCATTAATCCTTGCAAGGTCAGTCCAGATTATCACAGGTATTTCTAAGACTAACTATAATCTAACCAACACTGCGGAAGAATTAATATACGATAACGACACTGAATATAATAATAATTTAATCACACCACAATGGCTTAAAACTGCACTCGAACTAGAAAACTGGAATTAGAATAGATGAATTATAATATCTGAAATATTGACAAGCAACCCAATAAACTCACGTCCAACGGTGCTGAATCTTTTAATAACATCTAGCAAGAAAAGATACAGCGGGAGACCGTAACATACTGGTGTCAGGAAGTGTTCGGACAATTTTCAGAATTCATCTTTTCCGTTACCCAATTGAACGAACTAATGTTCATGAATCAGGCTTCAAGTTGGGAAGATTCTAGTGGAAACAACTTCAAGATCAATTCAGTTCGTCACAGGCAAAGTAACAGTGGAAATTGAACAGTTCAAGAAAGTCTCATTCAAGGCGCAAGTCCAAACTGGCAACTCAAATTTACACATCAAGTTACGAAGGTCAAGGTCGATTCATCCCTACAATTAACGGTCGCTGAGTCGCTGAATCAAATCGATCGGATGTCACTCAATTTTAGATCCTGAACCATCACATAGAACCAGAAAGACAATTCATACACTTGTTAAACCTCCAGAGCAACCGGGGAAGTATTTCAACAGAATTTCGTTCAATATCACGTTTGAAAATCTTCGTTCAACCGTTCAAGTCTGCTTCTCTGTGAAAACAAGTCTGAACAGCTGGGAGCATCTTGTTTATTTTCGGGATCACTATGGCATGACCACATGAAGATAAGTTCTTGTCTAAATTAGAGCTTTCGACTAGATTGTGTTGTCCAGTTGGCTAGCTTTGGTCTTCAATTCTTCCTCCACTGTCACTTGTCTGTCTTACTTTGCAGTCCTAGTTTTATCATTACGTGTTTACTGGCAATGTATTTTATGTAACTTCGCGGGAGGATGGTTAGGGCTTATCATTGCTTCTATATTCCTTTGGAAGATTTAAGCAATTTTAACGACTTTTAGGGATAATTGCTTATATTTGCTTACTGAGGATCTAACTGATTATTAATTTTTCTTTTAAGTTAGGAAATAAATGTTTCTTCAGTAAGCCATATAACCACTTTGCTTGTGCTAGTTGTGACGTCACGTGCCTACGTCATTTAATTTAAATAAATTACTTTCCGTTTTGTGTCACTATTTTATTCGTTTGTGATCTAAACATCTCTCTGTCTCAATGTTAGTTTAGGACGACTTGTATCGTAAATTATTGTAATGTTACTTTAAACATTTTATTTCTCTAATTATTATGTCTAGTACCTACTTAGTTTCTTTTTATATGTTTCATAGCGTCGTATAAGTGAATATATCATTTCATTTGCTTGTTACATCCATCGCTTATCGTCACCTGTTCTTGTCGCTGGCTATAGTAATTATCATAGTTACGTTGAATTAATTAAGCTCACATATTCATAGTATATTTATTGATAAATAATACACTTATATAAGTTATTGAGAAACGTAGCACCATGTCTACATTGGAAGAGTTTATTAAAATAGGACAAAGTCTGGGTAAATCAGGTTCTGATTTGCAGACTTATGCTGAAACGAGATATGAAAAGCACTTATCGCAACAGGAAAGAATTGAGCAACGGGAACTTAAAAAGTTGGAACTGGCGCAAAAAGATAAAGAAATGGCTCAAAAAGAGAAAGAAATGGCTCAAAAGGATAAAGAAATTGCTCAACAAGAAAAAGATAGAGAATTACAGAAAGAACTTAAGGAGAAAGAATTAGCTCAAAAAGATAAGGAAATAGCTCAACAAGAAAAGGAGAGAGAATTGGATAGAGAAAAAATGCAAATAAGAAGAATGGAACTACTTCAATTAGACCAAGAACATAAACATGCTATTGAGCTTGAGACTTTAAGATTAAATGCTGAGAAAGAAAAGGCTATTGAATTGGCGAGGTTGCAATCAGAGTCGTGATGATTATCACAAAGACTATTGCAGAGATTATAATGATCATGGATCATCATATAAAAGGAATGATGATAATGATGATTCATCAAATTTTTATTATAAGACAAAATCAGGCAAAAAGAGGGCAAATCATTTCAGATCATCTTCAAAGAATAATGACAAACATAGTCATGCTAATGCACGTACTACCAAAAGAGATCAAGAGAATGATGATAACAAACATGCGAATGCATGCAGCATATTAGATGACTCTTGTTATGTTTGTCAATCACATCCTATATTAGAGAGGAAAAATACGCTTCGTTGTGGTCATACAATGTCTTCTATGTCTGCTTGTGAGAATTTGGGACGTCTCACATACCACAAGGCATATTTGTACGGAAAGGAAGTAAGAGTTTTACGTGACACCGGCTCTACTACTGTCGGCATACAACACTCGCTTATCGAGCCATCTGCATTTACGGGTAAAACTGTTAAATGCATCACATTTGGTGGTAATATTGAAGAATATCCAATAGCGCATGTCTATATCGATACACCGTTTTATACAGGTATGGTGTATGCTTGTGGGTTAAAAGCTCCCGTGTCTGAGATAATCTTAGGTAACATACCTGGAGTTAGAAATTGTACTCCACAGGAGATTACGAAATGGGTTGAATCTCATCCATTGGTGGCAAATGCTGTTGTCACTAGAGCACAACAGTTGGCTACAGATATGGCCACCCCACCTACACCTATTATAGATACAATTATGTCTCCCGACGTCGTTGCTGAAGCACCAGCGGCGTTTGCGGAAAAACAAAAAAATGATCCAAGTTTACAGCGTTTATTTGCGCTAGCGGAAAAAAAAAGTTAGTAAACATACCAAATCAGCACAACATTGGTTTCAAATTAAGAAATCCATACTTACAAGATATTATGACAATGGTAGGTCAATTATTCATCAGATAGTTGTTCCAAAACAATTTAGACCTTTGGTGTTACAAACAGGGCATGACTCGCCCATGGCAGGGCACATGGGTATTAAAAGAACTTTATTTAGAGTCACATCGCAATTTTATTGGCCTGGTGTCAATAAGGACACAAAATTATATTGTAGGTCATGTACGACATGTCAAAGCACATCACGTAAGGGCAGATTCCACACGGTACCCTTACAGATCACGGATGTACCAGACAGACCATTTAAGAAAATAGCCATAGATATTATCGGTCCGTTATCTATTCCATCTAACAATGGGTTCCGATATATCTTAACCTGTGTAGATCTTTGTACACGGTGGCCGGAGGCTATACCTCTGAAAACAATCAATACTGCGTCGGTATCAGATGCATTGTTTTCAATTTTTTGTCGTATTGGTTTTCCTGAGGAAATTTTATCAGACAGAGGTTCACAATTCACCTCTAATATTATGAAAGAAGTGGAGTCGATGCTCTCCATTCACCATTCGTTTTCAAGTGCATATCATGCCCAAACGAACGGAGTTTGTGAACGTCTTAACGGTTCACTCAAACAGATTCTTCACAAGATCACTGAGGGATGTCCTCGGGACTGGGACAGGCTACTTTGTGCCGCTTTATTCGCGTATAGAGAGGTCCCCCACGAAAGCACTGGTTTTAGTCCATTCGAGCTCGTCTACGGCTCTAACCCTCGTGGCCCGATGATGATCTTGAAAAATTTACTGGTCGGATCATCAGTGGATGAATCCACTCGTACTAGTTACGAGCTGGTGATTGACCTTAGACAAAGAATCATTGATGCGTGTACATATGCATCCGAAAGCATTAAATCAGCAACACAAAAAGCTAGATTATTCCACAATCAAGGGAGAAGATTGCGATATTTTAATCCTGGGGAAAAAATCTGGTTACTCCTACCCCATGAGGATAATAAACTGTTGGTTTCATGGCAGGGTCCATTTGTGATTATTAAACAAGTCACGGATGTTGACTATGCTATAAACGTAAGAGAGGAAAAATTAAAAACGTTCCATGTCAATATGTTGAAATTGGCAGTGGAAAGACCACAAGAGTTAATTCCTATTATTAACTCTGTGTCTGAGTCTTCACCTCATATTTCTTCTTTTGCACTAGTCAATGAGGAAGACACTACGTCTTCAATTCCTTTACAGTTTACTTTACCATCTTTACAAGCTTCCGAATCTTGGAAGGATGTCACAATTTCTCCGACTTTGTCATCGTCACAACAAGGTCAAGTTAGGGAAATTCTTCTTTCTTTTAACGATGTACTTACTGACCTTCCAGGTCATACGTCTTTAATCTCTCATGACATCATTCTAACGGATGATCATCCTATTAAGTTAAGACCTTACCCTATTTCGTTACATCATAAAGACAGGGTTGAAAAGGAGCTAAAGGATATGATAAAATTAGGAGTTATATCTCCATCAGAATCTCCTTATGCTTTTCCGATGGTTATTGTGAAAAAGAAAGATGGGACGCTCCGTATTTGTATTGACTTCAGACGTCTTAACCGTATCACAATTACTGACGCTGAACCAATGCATTTGTTGGACGACCTACTTTCACAAGTTTCACAGGCCACATACTTTAGTAAACTAGATCTGTCTAAAGGCTACTGGCAGATACCACTCACTGAACATGCCAAACCTTTTACTGCCTTTACGACTCCATTTGGATTATTCCAATGGGATTACATGTGCTTCGGCCTTGTAAACGCACCTGCGACATTCGTGCGCACGATGCGCCGCCTTCTGGGCGATAGAAAAGATGTCATCACATACATCGATGACATCTGTCTATTTCACAATTCATGGGAAGATCATATTACTGGTTTGTCTTCTCTTCTCATTACACTAAGACAACATGGTTTGACTGTAAGACCTTCTAAGGTCCAGATAGGTTGTCAGGAGATTACTTTCCTTGGTCACCGCATAGGTAACCATAGATTACACCCTGATGACAATACAGTCAAGCGTATACTGGAGATTGCCACTCCATCATCCAAGAAACAAGTAAGAAGTTTACTCGGGCTTGTTAACTATTACCATAAATTTATACCACGCTTCGCACAGATTTCTGCTCCTTTGTCCGGATTGTTGGCCAAAGGTAGTCCAAAAAAAATATTATGGACACCGCAGTGCGAAGAAGCTCTGATTATGATAAAGAATTTATTTAAGAATCCTCCTATCCTGTTATTGCCAAACATACAGTTACCATTTTTGATTCAAACAGATGCATCCAGCTCCGGAATTGCAGGTTGTTTGCTTCAATGTTATGAAGGGATACTCCATCCATGCTTGTTTGTCTCACGCAAGCTTACCCCGGCGGAACAGAAATACGCCACAGGAGAGCGCGAACTGCTCGCGGTGGTGTGGTGCTTGGAAAAAACTATCTAAGTACTTGATAGGGCGAAAGTTCTTTATCTACACAGACCACAGTCCGCTCACGTTTATCACTTCGAGAACTATGAAAAACGCAAGGATTCACAGGTGGTTTCTTTTACTACAAGAATTCGCCTTTTCAATAATCCGATTTCAGGAACTGATAATAACCTCGCGGACTTGTTATCAAGAAATTTCACGTCACAGGACTAAAATAACTTTCTTGTCTTGATGTTGACAATGGACATAATTTTATAATTGTTATTTTCTAATTGGGAATATTAATTGCATTATTTCATTTTGACGTTAGATAACATTCATAGATTGTAGTCGGGCACATCTTCGCCACCACTCTCTCACGTGCCACGAGTGTCACGTTTGGGAGCGGGGGGGATGATGTTGAGGACTGTCTTGCGGCTTGCAGGCATGTGGATTGTGGCCACATTCCACATGCGTGCACCACTAGACACCTCAAATAAACTAAGACCAGAAATCGCGCAAATCAATGTATGACGCGTCTAGCTTAGTTACATTCTAGTCTATGTGTGGCCATTGAGCCTAACGGCAGTGTTGGAATGTGTGGTAAACCCACTTAAGGATCGTGTTTGAATATGTGGCACAGCCACTGATTATATATATATATGTGGAACGGTAGATCCACTGGAAAGTGTAAGATAGCGTAATGATCCGTATCAAAGTTGATTATAGGACCAGGTAGAGTCCGTATTAGAATCGCGAACCAAGCAGATTACGTTCACCTTGAACTTATATATATGGCAGTTTAAAGCTGGCGATGCAAGCCAAAGATGTTGATTAATGATACATAGACAGGATCTATAGATTTACAGATAATGTACTCACTAGTATTGTGAAGGAATAATAATTCTAAGGATCGGATTCGTTAAGAGTTGGTTGCACACTCTATTACGCTATAAACTTAACGGTTAACCCAGACGAGCTAAGTCTGTGAGAGGAACAATTGTGTAGAGCTCAGAACTATGATGAAGCCAATTTAAATGTGTGAAATGATGTTGCACCCCATTGTGTAAAAGGATATATTAAATTGTTCAGTCGTCCATGGAACTTGTTGGTTGCCTGAATTATACAAGTTCTCACTCTGTGCTGTGACTGTCATTAATCCTTGCAAGGTCAGTCCAGATTATCACAGGTATTTCTAAGACTAACTATAATCTAACCAACACTGCGGAAGAATTAATATACGATAACGACACTGAATATAATAATAATTTAATCACACCACAATGGCTTAAAACTGCACTCGAACTAGAAAACTGGAATTAGAATAGATGAATTATAATATCTGAAATATTGACAAGCAACCCAATAAACTCACGTCCAACGGTGCTGAATCTTTTAATAACAGCTAGCAAGAAAAGATACAGCGGGAGACCGTAACACCAGATGATAGCCAGACATTCTCTTTCAACCGTGGCATATCTCGACTCTGCCGGCAACAACTTTCAGCTGGCATAGAGGACAGGGTGCAGGGTGTCCTTGTGCACCTGCATGAGACATCCACCTATGCCTACTGCTGAAGCATCTGTCCTGAGAATGAAAGGTTTGCTTAAATCAGGGAGCAATAAGACTGGACTGTTTGAAAAAATATTCTTAATTTTGTCTAAAGCGCTTTGACACTCATTTGTCCACACTACTTTATTCGGCCTCCCTTTCTTAACTAGAGATGTTAGTGTGTCAGTTAGCGAGGAAAACTGAGGAATAAATTTGTTATAGTAATTAACTAATCCAATTAGACTCCTAAATTGCTTTTTTAATTTCGGGACCTGTAATTTCAATATTCTACTGACAGTGGCCTCTTCTGGCATGAGCATGTTTCGACCTACTTTATGACCTAGGAATTGTATCTCAGAAAACCCAACTTTTACTTTAGTTGTTCTAACCGTGAGTTTATGTGCACGTAAACAGTGGAAAATGGATTCTAGTCCTCTCACGTGGTTTTCCCATGAGTCGTGAAGTATACAAATATCATCTATATATGTGATTACATCATCTATCACCTATAAACCTTCTCATCATTCTGACACATATGGCTGGTGCGTTCACCAAACCAAAACACATAAAATTAAACTGAAACAACCTCTTAGGTGTGGTGAACGCTGTTAAAGGCTTGGCCGACTCTGCCAAAGGAATTAGCCAGTATCCTCTGGAGAGATCCAACTTAGTGAAATATTGACCATTACATAATCTAGCTAATTCTTCTTCTTGATTAGGCATGGGTTCCGCATCCAATACTGTGATGTTATTCAGCTTCCTAAAGTCTACACAAATTCTCAACGTATTGTCTTTTTTTCGTACAATCACCATTGGAAATGCAAAAGGGGATTGAGATGGTGAAATTATCCCTAAATGCAGCATCTGGTCAATTTCTTTATTTACTGCTGCTCGATAATAGAGCGGCAATCAGTAAGGTCTTAATCGAATTGGATGATCTTCTGTCAATATAATGTCATGCTGTATCAAGTCAGTCTGGCCTGGGATATCTGTCAACACATCTGAAAACTGTCTTATCAGTTCACTGACTTGCTTTATCTGATGACCTTCCAACGATGTACTTATTTCGACATCATGGTGAGACTCTGATGGGGTAAGAGGTAGGAGAAGTATTTGTAAATTAACATCATTTTCTTCACATTCCACCTCGTCAATAACTGCTGAGCATGTAACACTGCTATCAGAAACTTCTATAATGACTGGTTCCAATTCAATAGGGCGGTCCACAAATGCTTTCAGCATATTAACAAGGAACGTTTTGTCCTTGCCTCTGACACGTATGACATAGTCCACATCTGTCACTTGTTTAATGACTCGGAAAGGCGCCTGCCACTGAATTAACAGATGATTTTCCTTACAAGGAAGCAATAACAATACCTCATCATCCGGCTTAAATGATACCAGACGACTGTTCCTACTTCCGTAAACCCCGTTTTTTGCATTTGCACGTCGTAGAGAGTCATGATCTATAGTGCATGATTTTATAATCCGCTCTCGAAGATGAACAACATATTCATAACTCGACTTTGTTTCTTGCTCCTTGTAACTGCCTGTCCACAATTCTTTCAGAATATCTAATGGTCCTCTCGGGTTAGCCCCATATATCAACTCAAAAGGGGAAAACCCGGGGCTTTCTTGTGGTGCCTCTCTATATGCGAATAGCACTGCAGGTAAATATACATCCCACAACTTGGGAAATTCAGCAGTTACTTTCCCCAACATCTGCTTCAATGAACCATTGAAGCGTTCACATACGCCGTTGGACTGAGGCCTGTATGGTGTTGTGAATGATTGCTTAATTTCTAACATCTTACAGACGTGCTTCATCATGTCAGAGGTGAACTGACTACGCCTATCTGACAAAATTTCCATAGGGAAGCCAATTCTACTAAATATTGACATCAAGGCTTCCGACACAGCCTCAGTAGTAATGGTTCTTAGTGGTACTGCCTCTGGCCACCGGGTACATAAGTCGACCAAAGTCAAAATAAAACGATTACCTTTCTGAGACATGTCTGGAAGTGGCCCAACAATATCTATAGCCACCTACTGAAAAGGTCGACTTGAGAGATCCACAGCCATTAATGGTGCTCTTGGGTTCCTACCTTTTGGACTGAGCAATTGACAAGTCTTGCACGACCTGCAATATAGTTTGATATCCTTATTGTGTGGCAGTAAAAATTTGCCAGGACTCTTTGGCGTGTCCTAGCAACACCCATATGACCGGCAAATGGTGAGTCATGAGCTGTTCTCAGTACAATAGACCTTAACGAGCTAGGCACTAATACTTGACGCACTAATCTGTTTTGCGGAGCAAAATATCTAGTAAGGATGTCCCTTTTGAGTTCAAACCATACCCTTGCTGATTTGGTATGCTTTACAATTCCAGTTCTTGCATGGGCAAATAACTTCCGAAGTGATACATCGTCATGTTGTTTAGAAACTACATCCAGCATTGATGTCTTAGAACCTGGATCATTGTCTAATAAAGTGCCATCTGATAGTGTTACTATAGGCTGATGTTGTAATATCATATCATCAGCTTTCTGCTGTGCTCGTGTAGTTGCTACCAATGCAAAATCGCTTTGTCCCTGCTTCCATAATTTAATATCCTCGTCAGTACATTCTTTAATTCCATAGACATTACCAAGTATCAGATCAGCGACTGCATTATCATCAAGAACACATGCTTTTACCGTACCCCGCAAGAATGGTGTATCAATATCTATCAAGACCAGAGGATAAAACTCCACCCTGCCACCAAACGTGATACACCGAGCAGTTTGATCAAACAAATGAGACCCCTCAATGCACGATCTCCGCACCCCAATTGTTGTACACCCTGTATCCCTAAAGATGGATACAACTTTCCGTCCTATGTAACCTGAATGTAAGACTAGGTTCCCATCCGTATGAACTGCTGATAAACAAGGAAGTGGATGGCCACAAATTAAGATTGGTTTCTTATTTTTATCAAACAGTGGTTTGCACCCTTCGCAACTTTCGCTGTTAAATGTATCTAATACTACGACTGAATTTGCGTGTTATAGTTTCTTATTTGGACAATCGAACTGAAGGTGACCGATGCCATTGCATACAAAGCATCTATACTCCTCATGCCGGCTCTTCTGTGGACTCCCTTTAGGACTAATTTGAGTCTTAGCCAGATTTGGTGTCTCAGGTTTATCACAAAACTTTGCTCCATGGCGTGGTGATCCACATTTAAAACAACCAGAAGGTCTTCTACTTCTTGACTCTGTCATATTCTGCTGTTTCCTGGGGGGTGTATGGAAGTTTCTTTCTGTCCATTTCCTACTTACTGCCTTCTTATCATAAGGTCTCTCCTCACTACGAGAATTTTGTCTCCGAAATGGTCGTGTTTCATAACTCCGCTTGGCCACACATGTTGTAAATGTTTCTGGCACCGCCGATTTATGAATCGGTTTCCCTGGATGTGCTGTTGCGTACTGTTGACCTCACTTTAGACATCGCTGAAATATTCTCCAGTTTTCTCTCCTGAAAAAAAAACAAGTCAGAGCTACATGAAGACATCACCTTATCACGTAAGATTAAATCACATAGGCTTTCAAAATCTTTAGCAATGCCCGATAGGTCAATCCACCTGTTCAATAACATCTTAATCTCTGCGATAAACTCTGCAAAATCTTGCTCACTACTTGGCATCGCACTGTGGAACTTTAACCGATAGCCTTGTTCATTTAACCTGTACTTGCGTAACAAAGTTTCCTTCACTATATCATAATTTAATCTATCTTCCACAGTTAATTGGAAAATTGTTTTTAATGCTGACCCTGTTAAATAATCTGTCAACAGTGATCCCCACAGTTCTTTATTAATCTTTAAAGCAGTTGCCTTCGTTTGAAACCTCTCCAAAAAACAGTCCATAAAATCTATGGCTTCGTTGAAAATTGGGAGTTTCAACTTGTACATGCTCCCATATTCTTTTTTTGATGCTGAGTCTGAACCTGACTTTTCTACCTCGAGTTTCTTCAATGATACCTCTTTGTCTGCTTCTATCTTTTTAATTTCTTTCTGTATCTCTAGCCTCTTAGTCTCTTCTTCTGCTTTCTTAGTTTCATTCTCTGCTTCCACTTTCCTTCTCTCTCGCTCCTCATGTCGTTCTTGTCTCTCCTGCACCTCTTTAAATTGAGCCTGTGCAAACTCTAAGAGATCTTCTCCCGACTTTCCTATCTTCTCACCGACAAGGATAAAATCCATAAGTGTTGACATGATTATAAATATATATGATTTATATGCACCTCAAATACTCTAAACAAAATGTCAAAATAGCTCACAACCCAAACTAATATCTTAAATAAAAACTAAGATGACACCTTACTCACTGTCTTACCCAAATAAATTATTAGTCCTACCCAACAAAAAATGATACAAATGATGATGATAAACAGTACAACTTAATTTAACAAACAATAACCTGGTAGGTCGGTAACAAGAAAAAGGAAAGATGTGTGACAGAAGTAATATTGAAATATACAGTACACGACCTCTATAACGCACGAAAACAGGAGATTGAAAAAATTTAACGTATTTACAGGATAGTGTAAGAAGACAATGACTGAAGAACACACCATATACACAAAACGCCAAGAGGGAATATAACACATAACCAACTACAAACTTCACGTAAACAACTAATGCAAAAATGCACACTTTATTCTTGAAGGGCAATAACACTGATCCTGCCCACAGGATAGGACCCCTTCTAAGAATAAATAGCACAAAATCCTACAGATGAAATCAAAACACAAATAAATAACATAATCGTCACGTCCAACAACAACACTGAAACAATGAATACCAAGGGAAGCCTATAGAGCAATCTGGACAAACAAATGAATTAAGGCCTTAGAATGATGAACCAAAACAAACTAAGGTTACGTAGCTTTTTTTCTGGTGTACTGAAATGGTAGGCTATGGCAATAAACTGATCAGATCTATTGTCTCCAAGTCACCTCTGCAGCAGTAACTTTGAGAAGTCCAAACTCTACAACAGTTCAATCCAAGCGTGTAGATATATTTATAATGTCTTCAGCCAGTCCCAAGGTTGATGAAATATGAAGACCACACACAGCACGGCACAATACACTCAGTTCAGATTCTGTAGCGTCACAAGCTACATACCTTGGAAAACAGGGCTCGTGTTTTCCACTTCACATTGTCGAGTAGACCACAGCAACACGACAGCTTCACTGCTTTTATTCTTCTGGTCAACACCGATTCCCCTGGCACAACACACTGTTTCACAACCGCAGCAAGCAATGAATGTAAACAGACCTGTAAGACAGCATTTCTAGCACACTGTTTACTCGCCAGCACACAGTCACAGCTGACCGTTGACCCAGATTTGAACAGTGTCCAATCGTCTGATTACTGTAAAGTTGTCACACTTCGCTGCGTTGAAAAACAAACTGTAGGCTGCCGACTAACTGACCTCAGATCACTTCAATACTGTACCACTTTGGGTTCGTTTGTAACATCCAAACAGACGAGCTCCCAATGTGACGAGTAGGGTGTATGTGGGTGGATGTAAATTAGACAACACTTATACACCACTCGTATAGCTTACTGTCTAGGAATAAAGTACTAACTCCAACAGCTCTGTCAATCTCCAACAATGTATTAGATTCACAAAAAAGTCACAATGGACGTAGGGCCATTACAAATAATAGATACATCACAAATCCCGAGTATCCGCACACACTCTGCTTTTCGGAATAACTACAGCCACAAATAGGCTACTCCATGAATAACTACTGCAACGTCTACAACACAACTCCGGCCCTCTACTTGCGCCCTACTATAGACATCCACCTTTCTCTTCTCTACGATCTACGCTGTCTCATGTCTACTCTCTTCTCGCTCAACTCTCTACTGACCCAACACACGTCTCCAACCAACACACTCCTCCTGCTGACTGCCCCTTTCATGCGTATTCACTAAAACCCGTGAAACCCTTTCACGCTCCACTGATCTTCATTCACGCATCACAAAAGCTAACAGCTTGTCTCAAGCAATGCTCACAACCTTGCTTGTAGCTAAATCATTACAATGCACGCATTCCCAGCTCACAACAACTCACATAACTAATAAACTCCCGCTGGAGCATGGGAACATTCACACCTGCAAAATACCCCCAAAACACTTCGTGACAATATGTGATACTGTAGTGTACCTGTATTGACTAAATAGCCCAGATACTATACACATACAGTACTGTATTTCAGCTAATGTACTGTCTTTAAAAGCCTTAAAGCCTGGCATTGACTTGGCCTCCTTGTGGATGAAGGTCCTTTCAGGCATTTGTTTCCTGAATAAGGAGGTCTCGTCCATATTAAAAATTTGCTGGTGCAAATAACCTCCCTCTACAATTAGGTTATTTAGGGTTTCGACAAAATCTTCTGCTGCCTTAGCATCAGTACTCGCAGATTCACCACTCACTTTCACATTATGCAGCGAAAGACGTTGTTTGAAGCGATTGAACCACCTAGAACTAGCACTAATTTCGATACTGTAGTCTGGTCCTGCTTTTTCTTTAAGCATTTTGAACAAGCTTCGTGCCTTAGCAGCGATCATCAACGTGCTGAGAGGGATTCGCTTCTGTGTTTGGTCCTCAATCCAGGTCATCAGCAATTTGTCCATATCTGATATAGGTCCCTCTCGCATTTTCGTAAGCTTTGTAGCTTTCAGTGGAGTCGATCCTTTAACAGCTTGGAGAATTTTTTATTTGTTCTTAAGGATCGTCGTGACTGTCAAGTGCGACATGCCCAAATCACGAGCTATAGCATTCACTGGTTTTCCACCTTTGTGATGTTTAATTACCGTTTGTTTGACTTCCAAATCGATACTTTTCCTTTGTCTCTTGCTGCTGCTAGCACTAGAACTGGTGTTGCTGCGTTTGGGAGCCATGATGCACTTCGCGGTAATGTATTTTCGAAAGTTCACATTAAAATAACGCTAGTAAGTACAGAACAGTACATACATAGGCCAGTAACATAGGCGTTTATTATGACTATCAAGACATATGTACTGTATTATAGGTTATATATGTACTGTACCATTATATGCCTGGCATCGCAATCGCTTTGTACTGTATACAAGAGACATGAGATACACGTGTTGCTAGCGTGAAGCTGTTGCTTTCGCTACGACCGGTTACGTCCGCTTCGTCCTGTTCTCCGATCGGGATTTCTGAACTCTATTATAACCTTATGGGACCACGGACGTATATGCGGGATAGATAGATAGATAGATAGATAGATAGATAGATAGATAGATAGATAGATAGATAGATAGATAGATAGATACACAGATAAATAGATAGATAAATAGATAAATAGATAGGTAGGTAGATAGATAGATAAATAGATAAATAGATAAACGAACGAACGAACGAACGAACTTTATTTTCGAAGGGTAAAGAATTGGGCGCGCAGGCCCGTCTAACATTCTGCCCTTCCACTCTCATTAATCTTGCATACTATATCCTTTCATTCCCACATGATGCTTTAAGCATTAATTTAAAGGCATGCAACATTATAAAGTTACCATAACAGCATTCATTTACAGTATGCAAGCATAATAATAAAAAAATGAGTAGGGTTTTTTTTTTTTTGAAACAAACAAGCTAGTAAATGGGGGAAAAAAGTAATAATAAAATAAAATAAATAAAACAATAAATAAAAATAAATAAATTCTGTATACCGACACTCACTCATGCGGTCAATCCGTCTACAATTAATCTGTATTTTTGGTATGCGGGTACATTCTCACGACTCACATTTCTAAAGTACAGTATTATGTGGGTACATTCACACATACATTACATTATATAATAATATTTTTAAGTGAATATAATAATGATATTACATGGATATAAAACAAATTATTCACACACAAAAATGAGCGGAAGAGGAAAAGAAATGTTGACCTATGGATGAGATGTTGACAGGCAAATACTGTTTCTATGGGGGTAGATAATCAGTGTTGAGGAAGTGTTTGAAAAGTGCTTTGTTAAAAGAATATTGTGTAGGTAGGCTTTTTAGGTGGTGTGGAAGGCTGTTCCATAAGTAGGCACCAGAGTAGGCTAGACTCTTTTTGAACAGGTCGATCCTAGGTTTGGGCAGACGTAACTGATGTAATCGTTGTCCCTCCCTTCTACTGGTTTGAAACAATGATCTTAGGTACGACGGGGCATTGTTAGATAGAATTGTGTGAGTCAGCTTGGCTTTGTTGTAGAGAAGACGTTTTTTTAGCGACAGTATTTTGGTTTCTTTTCCTGTCCTTGTGTGTGGTGTCGTGCGATTATCGGTGATCAGACGCACTGCTCTCTTTTGCAGGGAGTGCAGTCTCTTCGAGGTGGAAGCAGGGCAACAATCCCATAGTGTAGAGCAGTAATCTAGATGTGTCTGTATATGTGAGGTGTAGAACAATAGTCTAGTGTCTGCGTCTAAGAAGTGTTTTATTTTGGCTAGCTGGTACGTCTTTTGTGCTATGTGTTTGGTTAAATTCCGTACATGGGAGTTCCACGTTAAGTGCTGGTCAATCGTGATCCCCAGAACTTTGTGTTCTGTTACATGTTCAATTTGTATTGATTCCGCGTGTAGCTGTAGCGATCTTTTGGTGCAGCTTAGGAGTTTCTGTCTGGTGGTAATCAACATAGATTTCGTTTTTGTTGTGTTTACTGGCATACGATTCATATTACTCCATTTTGTTAGATTGTCTACATCGCTTTGAAGAGTCATTTCAAGTGCCACGCAGTCATTGTCACTAGTGTAGATAGTACAATCATCTGCAAAGAGGTCACAAGTTGAATATTTTAGATGTAGTGGCAGGTCGTTGATGAACATTGCGAAGAGTAGGGGCCCAAGAATAGAGCCCTGTGGTACTCCTGTAACTACCTTCGAGAAATCTGATGCCGAGTTGTTGTGAAGCACTAACTGTTGTCGATCTGCCAGGAATGATTTGATGATGTTTAGTGGATTAGAGCCTATTCTGAGGGTTTCCAACTAGATAGATAGATAGATAGATAGATAGATAGATAGATAGATAGATAGATAGATAGATACACAGACAGATAGGCAGATAGACAGACAGACAGACAGACAGACAGATAGATAGATAGATAGATAGATAGATAGATAGATAGATAGATAGATAGATAGATAGATAGATAGATAGATAGATAGATAGATAGATAGATAGATAGATAGATAGATAGATAGATAGATAGACACAGACAGACAGATAGGCCGATAGACAGACAGACAGACAGACAGACAGACAGACAGATAGATAGAACGAACGAACGAACGAACGAACGAACTTTATTTTCAAAGGGTTAAGAATTGGGCACGCAGGCCCGTCTGACATTCTGCCCTTCCTCTCTCTCTCATCATGTATACTGTATCCTTTCATCCTCACATTTACTTAAAGCATTATTAAGGCATTTATCATTATAAAAGTAACATAACATCAAACATTTGCAATAATCATCATAATTAAAGTATGTTTTTAAAATAAATAAAGATAGATAGATAGATAGATAGATAGATAGATAGATAGATAGATAGATAGATAGATAGATAGATAGATAGATAGATAGATAGATAGATAGATAGATAGATAGATAGATAGATAGATAGATAGATAGATAGATAGATAGATAGATAGATAGATTGAGATAGATAGATAGATAGATAGATAGATAGATAGATAGATAGATAGATAACGAACGAACGAACAAACTATATTTTCAAAGGATTAAGAATTGGGCACGCAGGCCTGTCTTACATTCTGCCCTTCTTCTCTCTGTCATCTTACATACCGTATCCTTTCAATAGCACATGTATTTTTAGCATTATTTAAGCGTACAAAATTATCGAGGTAAAATAATAACATACATTTGTAACATCCAGACATAATCAAATTTAAGGGGGGGGGGGGGAATTATTAATTAAAATAGATTAACAAAAATTAATACCTTAAAAAAAAAAAAAAAAAAAACTAAAAAAAACAATCAAAACAATTCATACAGTAAATGAGACATAATTAGAAACGTAATCAGATAATGGTGGCATATAATAAGAACTCGTGACAATTTGGAAATCTGCTGAAATAGCTGGGACTTCATGTGTTGTCAGCGCATGCGAAAAAAATGTTCCCACAGGTGAGCAACTTTGAGTCCCAAGCAGATACTGCCACAGGGAGTGAATTGTTGACGCCTCCACTACACGAGATCCAGTTTTATGACCTATGCTCCTTAGGGAGGTAAAGGGTATTGACTGAAAGATGAGAATCATGCATATAGGCCCGTCTTGCATTTATCCCTTCCTCTTACTCATCTTTTATTGCTAGGTATCCAGACATTCTCCAGCATACTTAAGGTATTAGTTCAGAGGCGATGCAACATTATAAGTAGTATAAAAGCATGCATTACAGTATCTGATTACAATTAAGAAGTAAGGTATATTAAAATGAAAAACTAGATCATCAGACCCTCCATACAGTGTATTAGATAATAATAATTCGAAACATAATCCCTTAGGGCGGCATATAATCCGCACTCATAATGTATTTGAACAGTCTACGATTATATGAGTAGGGACTGTGCATGTTTTTCAGGTCATGTGGAAGATTGTTCCAAAGATGAGCAGCTGAGTAAGCCAAGCTCTTCTTGTACAAATCTAGCCTCGGCTTGGGTAAATCTAACTGGTTTAAGCGCTGACTACGTTTTTCATTGAATTTGAAAAGTGGCCACAGATACGTTGGAGCATTATGTGACAAGATTTTGTGAGCGAATTTAGCTTTGTTAAATAGGAAGCGCTTTCTAAGGGGTAATATTTTAAGATAGTTATATAGATCTATACAATGTGTTTGGTGTTTATCAGCAACTAGGCGCACTGCACGTTTTTGAAGTGAATGAAGCCATTTTGTGTTGGATATGGAACAACCATCCCAGATTGTGGAACAATAGTCTAGGTATGTTTGTATGTGAGATGTGTAGAACATTTTTTCCTTGCCCCCTCATCCAGGAAGTGTTTGATTTTGGCTAATTGGTAAACTTTTTGTGCCGTTAGCTTTGTGAGTGCACTTACATGTGAGTTCCAACTTAGGTGCTGGTCAACAGTTAGACCTAGAGTTTTATGTTCATTTACGTTTTCAATTAGTGATGTTCCAATGTAGAGCTGAAGTGTTGTTTTCTGCGAGTTTTGTAGTTTTTGTCTGGTTGATATTAACATACATTTCGTTTTACTAATATTTATTTGCATTCGATTCTCGTTGCTCCACTTAATAATATTATGTGTATCAGTTTGTAAAGATAGTTCTAGTGCAGTGCAACTTTTGTCACTAGTGTAAACAGTACAGTCATCGGCAAACAGGTCACAGGATGAATGTTTGATGTGCAGAGGAAGATCATTAATGTATACGGCAAAGAGAAGAGGGCCGAGAATAGAGCCCTGGGGAACACCGATATCGACAACAGTTGGGTTGGACAAAGAATCATTGTAAGACACCACTTGTTGTCTGTCTGTCAGGAATGATTTAATTAACTTCACCAGTTTATGATGTACTTTCATTGTTTCTAATTTTCTGATTAAAATAGTGTGATCTATCATATCGAATGCTTTTTTAAAGTCTACAAAGATTGCTCCACATAAAATATCGTTATTGATGTTTAGATGCCAGTTATCTATCATTTTTGTTAAGGCTGTGTGACATGAATGTTTTGGTCTAAACCCCGACTGACTATCAACAAGCAGGTCATTATTAGCTAGGTGTTCTGTTACTGTTTTGTGTATGTGTTTTTCCAGTGGTTTGGACAGCGATGATATAAGAGAAATGGGCCTATAGATAGATAGATAGATAGATAGATAGATAGATAGATAGATAGATAGATAGATAGATAGATAGATAGATAGATAGATAGATAGATAGATAGATAGATAGATAGATAGATAGATAGATAGATAGATAGATAGATAGATAGATAGATAGATAGATAGATAGATAGATAGATAGATAGATAGAATGAACATTATTTTTAAAGGGTTGAGAATTGAGCACGCAGGCCCGTCTGACATTCTGCCCTTCCTTTCTCTTGTCTTTTATACTGATTTCATTTATTCTCACCACCATTTTACCCATCAATGTAACTTTGTAAAGGTAAAATAATAGCATACTCACATTCACAGTATCTAATTATAAGCATGAAATAAAATATGTTGAAAAGTACAAACTAAGAATCACCATGAAATAAAATATGTTGAAAAGTACAAACATCATCATTAAACCTATATTCGATATTGTATCCTTTGTTCGGAAAAATAATCACATTAGGGGGGCAGATAATCAGAACTCATAAAGTATTCGAAAAGTCTACGATTGTCTGAATAGGGACTGAGGTTGTTATTTGTTAGATAATGTGGAAGATAATTCCAAAGATGAGCAGCAGAGTAAGCTAAGCTTTTCTTGAACAAGTCAAGCCTAGGCTTGGGCACTTGTATTTTGTTAAGGCGTTGACTGCGTCTTTCATTGTGTTTGAACATTGGCCACAGATATGTTGGAGCATTCTGTGACAGGATTTTGTGAACAAATTTAGCTTTCTTGAACAGAAATCGCGTTCTTAGAGGCAGTATTGTGAGATCTTTATATAGATCTACACACTGTGTTTGGCAGTTGTCAGAAACTAGACGCACTGCACGCTTTTGTAGTGAATGGAAGCTTTTTGTGTTGGACATAGAGCAACCATCCCAGATTGTGGAGCAATAGTCAAGGTTTGTTTGTATGTGATATATATAGAACAATGTTCGTGCTTCTTCATCTAGGAAATGTTTGATTTTAGCTAACTGGTAAACTTTCTGTGCCGTTTGCTTGGTCAGTGCATGTACATGTGAGTTCCAATTTAGATGCTGGTCACCGACTATTCCTAGAGTTTTATGTTCATTAACGTTTTCAATTGGTGTGATACCAATGTAGATCTGAAGTGTTGTTTTCTCTGAATTTTGTAATTTTTGTCTAGTTGATATTAACATGCATTTTGTTTTAATTATATTTATTAGAATGCGATTTCCGATGTTCCACTTAATCAGATTATCTGTATCTTTTTGTAACGATAGTTCGAGTGTGTTGCAACTTGTATCACCCGTGTAGACAGTACAGTCATCAGCAAATAGGTCATAGGATGCGTGCTCGACGTGTAGTGGAAGGTCATTAATGTATACTACTCGTCAAAAGTCAAGGGCCACTTAGAAAAACCTTGGTTAAAACCATAAAACAAATCTGATATAAACGTAATTGGTATCAGTCAAAACGGCATTTATTGAATACCAAATTGACATGTCACGTAAAGAAATGGAAACACACATTCAAACGCAATGAAGCTGTGAAGTGTGTCACCCACCTTTTCAAAAGTCACACAATAGATATTGGACAAATAGACATTTCAAAATTGGGTATGACCACCGTTTGCAGCAAGGCATTCAGGACAGCGTAGACGCATCGAGTCCACAAGGGTCCGAAGAGTATCCCGAGGAACAGCTTGCCATTCCTGAAGCAGAAATGCAGTCAGCTGTGCAACATCCATTGGCAGGGGGTGATTTGTTGACAGTCTTCGACCAAGGACATCCCAGAGGTGCTCAATCGGAGAAAGGTCAGGTGAATGAGCTGACCACGCCGTCCTGATGATCCCATGTTGCTGAATAAACTCATTCACCACACGAGCTCGATGGGGTCGAGCGTTATCCTCTTGGAGGATGGCATTACCACATATGGCCTCCAGAGCAGGCTGAACAATTGGTCTCAAGATTTCGTTCTGGTATCTTGGGCCTGTCAAGTTGCCTTGGATGATGTAGAGTGGGGTCCTGCCGTGTCTGTAGAAGCCTCCCAAGACAATGACAGAACCCCTACCATAACGATCCACCTCTCGAATTGTGTCATCAGTAAATCGCTCTCCTGGTCGTCTCCAAACTCAAATCCTGCCATCATTGAATGACACAGTGAAGCGAGATTCATAGTGAAGAGAACTTGACTCCATTGTTGCCTTGTTCATCGGATGTGCTCGCGACACCAAGCAACACGGGCACTGCGATGAGCAGGAGTAAGAGGGATTCTGACTGCAGGACGTCGAGCAGCCAGTACAAATTCATGTAAACGTCTGCAAATGGTGCTTTGACTGACATTAACGTTTACAGTTTGTCTCAGCTGACATCTTAGAGTGGAACAAGTCACTGTTCGATGGCGCAGGGCTGACAACAAGAGGTACCGGCCATCATGTCTATTGGTGCATCTAGGGCGACTTGGCCGGTGGCGATCCTCCACACTTCCTGTGGCCTGTAATCTCTCCAAAATTCTTTGGATAGTAGAGTGTGACACTGCAAGCCGTCTAGCAACCTCACGGACAGATAAACCACTTTCAACCTCATTCTTTGTAAGGTGTCAATACTTTTTCTCGGTGGCATGGTTTTTGCAAGTGATGAAACTACCCTAATAAGTCTGCTGATTGTAAAACAAATTAAGAGTGAACTCTGTTCACGAAAAGTCGCCATTGCACGTGGAATGTCAATCAGCACGATTATTTCACCTGTTTGGTTCTACGGAAGTTTGAAAAAAAAACAGATTAAAAATATGAATTTATGGTCAGCAAACCAAATTGCACGTGATCACCATGGTTGTCGGTGAGTTGTTTTTATGCTTAACGTGCATAGAGGACTGTCAGAGGAAGATATTGCACCCATTTTTACTAAAAACTTCCTTCATTTAATCATTCTATGCGCTTATATAAAAGTGTATTGAAAATAATAGGGTGACCCTTGACTTTTGACGAGTAGTATATATGGCAAAAAGTAGAGGCCCAAGAATAGAACCCTGAGGAACGCCGGTATTTATTACGGTTATGTTTGAACAAGAGTTATTGTAAGAAACTACATGTTTTCTGTCTTCTTCTTCGTACACTCTCAGATGTCCAATTGAATGTCCTCAAAGAAAGCAGTAGTCAGTTTGAGGCTATTTGAATCCCCGTAAAGCTTTTCCACGAAAGGAGCTCTCGTCGGCCATATGCACTTTCTCTGTACCACATATAAGGGGCAACTTTGAAGCAGATGTTCAGCAGTCATTTTATCCGTGCCACTGTTACACTGATCGGTAGTCGGTTTTCTGTCTGACAGAAATGACTTAATTATCGTCACTAGTTGAAGGTTTACTTTTGATGTTTCTAGTTTTCTAATTAAAATAGCGTGATCTATCAGATCAAATGCTTTTTTAAAGTCTACAAAAACTGCCCCACATATGTTATCGATATTAATATTTAAGTGCCAGTTGTCAATCATCTTAGTTAGAGCTGTGTGACATGAATGTTTAGCTCTAAACCCCGACTGACTATCAATTAGCAAGCCGTTGTTAACTAGGTGTTGTAGTGTTATTTTATGTATGTGTTTTTCAAGTGGTTTAGATAGCGATGATATTAAGGAGATTGGCCTATAGTCACCAAGGTTATTATTGTCGGAAGAGCCAGGTGTTAAGAGAGGATATACCTTAGCGACTTTAAAGTGCCACGGAAAGTAACTCCTTGCGATACATTGATTGTATATGTATGTAAGCGAATCACTAATAGCTGAAGCCGCATAACGCAGTATTCGATTACTGACTCCGTCAAGTCCTGATGAGTTATTATCTTTAAGGCCTAGAAGATAGTTATACACTTCATTAACTGTCATAAACGGAATGTTGGATGGGATTGTGTTGGTACATTTCTTCTCACAAAGTACTGACAGCCTGCTTAAGTCACAAGGTGAATTTGGTATTCTAGATTTAAGACTGTTTATTTCTGCCTGGAGGTAATTGCTGAAGTCTGTGCAAGTAAATGAAGTATTAGGTGTTGACGAGACTGACAGATTTCGCTTGTTCGCTAAAGTGTTGATTGCTTTCCATATATCTTTACTGTTTGACTTTTTCCTGAACCAAACTTTTAAAGTAATTTTTTTTTCTCTACGAATTAAATATTGCACGTAGTTCCTCTGTGCTCTGTATGTGTTAAAGTCCTTGCTTTTGTGAGCTTGATCTGTCTGCCTCATGGCTTCTAGCACTGCTTGTGTGATCCAAGGAGATTTGATCTGTCGTTTCACACGAACTTCTTTAGTTGGTGCGTGGTTATCAAACACTCAATGAAAGATACGTGTTTATTGGGCAATGGCGTCACCGGGATCAGAAAGCTGGTAAACACTGGCAAGAGGTGCAGTTCGCAAATCATGTAAAAATAGTTCACGGTTGAAATTTTTAAAACTTCTAAATTTAATTCTGATACGTTTATTTCGTGGAGCTTTATATTTATTCTTTGACCATGTGCAACAATATAGGATAGTGGTCACTCAGCGCGACAGAAGGAACAAAGCATTCTATAATGTTTTCTGCACAGGTGCCGTAGATGTGGTCAATTGTTGTGGATGATGTTTTTGTTACCCTGGTAGGCTGGTTGACTATTTGTTTTAGGTTGTATGATAGTATGATATTTTCCCACGTTTGGTTTGCGTTATGCATGTCGATGTTGAAATTGACTATAAGAATAATTTCTTTGGCAGTGGTAAATACTTTATCCATCATAGTGGTGAAATCTTCACACCAGATGTCTTCTGCACTGGGATTTCTATAAAGATACCCTACTAGAAATTGTCCCTATGTCGGTAGTTTTATTTCTAACCATAAGCACTCGGTCTCTGCTGTCTCTAAATCGCTTATGCGGTGATAACTAATGAAATTGGAAATATAAACTACTATACCTGTTTCTAGCTTTCTACTTGAGTCTCGCCGAACAGTTTTAAAGCCATTTAGGGTAATATCATCATCTGATATTTTGTCGTTTAAACGACTTTCGGAAAGTCTAAAAACATGAACATTTGTATTCATAATTCGTGTAAGCTCAGGACGTTTGCCTAATAAATGGTAAATGTTCAGGTGGCCCAGCCGTTGACCATCTTTAATTAGCCATCGTGTCTGATAGGTATGCATTTTATTTTGGCGAGTGATTTAAAAATGTAAATAACAAAAGCAGTTTTAAATACGAAACCCACGAAAATTTATACTAATTAATGTATAAGTATTGCTAAAAATTACAATTAACAGAAATTGTCAGTAGTATATTAAAATAGTCACACAAAAGTAGGCACGCACATTTTCACACCACAACACTGAAATTCTAACAAAGTAATTCAAGCAACACTGAGAGAATACGAATTAAAAAAAAATAAATAACATAAAAACAAAATAAATCTTGCAAGTAAGGGAAAAAACTGTCGAACGCCTGTAGCCAATGAAATTAGAGTGTTTTGAGAAAGTAACAAAGTACTTATTACTTTATGAATTACAGTAATCAACTAATTTTCCAAGGCAGAGACGGCTTTGGTTGCAGGGATTAAGTCAATTAAAAAAATTAGTGTATTCATCATCGATAATGGATGTCTCTGTCAGGTATATAGTAGGGCGCGCGTTGCACAGACATCATTAGTGCTTGGGTGAGTGATGCAGGACTGAATTGCATCAGGTAGCAAAGTTCTGGGTTCCACTGAGCACGACCAGGAAGGCTACGGGAGGAAGCATGAAGACTTTAGATTTCGTCTATAGTGGTTGTCACGAAGTGGATTAAAGTATAGTGTTGTCTGAGTGTGTAGACAAGACACTATTTTGAGAAAGACCGAGAAGATAGATTTTGATGATAATGACAGTGAATGTGGAAAGATGAGGCTATTGGCTTCGAGGGTGATAACCGAGATTGACTCTCCTTCGCCACTCCTGACGTCTTTGATAGCTTTAGTCTCACCACCTCTGACTACCATAAAGGAGATAAGGTTTAAATAACGACCACAGATTTACACTATCACCCATACTCAGACAATTTTACACGTACATGTTAGTTATATATATATATATATATATATATTATTATATATATTATATAATATATTTAGAGAGAGAATGAGAGAGAGAGATGACTGAGAGAGGAAGATGAGACAGAGAGAATGATAGACATCAGTATGAAGTTTATAGTTTATTTAACACACAAAATATAATTAACCTTATAAAATAAATAACATGCGTGTTCGCACACCTGGAAAAAGACAAAATAACAATTATAAAATGATTACTAAATGGTAAACCCACAATCGCCTGTATCCCTTCACATCTGCAGGGAAGTATAAATTAAGGGTTAAAAAAAATCGAATTTACTTACTGGGGTCTCTAACTTAAGAACCACACTACTAATCCAACCCCCATAATATAACTATAAATTTAACACCACAGTTTGCTGCAGTACGTACTAAACCTACTATCCTTCACACTTAACTACCACCTCTCCATAAGATTGCATTATTTGAACTTAACACAATTTTTAGGGGAGAAACTTCTATGTATACTACACCCCACAACAACCATATAATATCTAATACTACACTATAATCCAATTCTAAAAAAAACCAAATTAAAAACTATAATAATTAACAGCTTTCGTTTAAAAATTTAAAACCCCAAGAAATAATCGTAATACCAAACAAAATTACTGTGTGTCTAACCCAAATTCCTACTCCTTTTAAACATCTCCAATGTGTCTGGAAAGGAATTGCCCATAATCCAAACCCATGCCCACTTATCAAACTAACAACACTTTTATTCCAGTATATTATACACATTTCACCAAAACAAAGAAACATCTTATCGTAATGTAATCTTTTCTACAATCATACAACCCTACTCTGATCCGACATCTATAATTACACTTCTTTAAACCTCATTACACAATATCAAAAACACCACACATAACATAAATGTCTCCTATCAAACACTAAATAGACGTAAAATCCAAATACAAAGACTCACTACCATCCCAAGTCAAACCCACTCAACAAACATCCACCTACCACCTCACTCTTAATTAACAAACATTCACCTTAAACCATTCTCTATTTACCCTTCACCCCCACATAATCCATCCACATGCATAACACAATCTCCAAAATACCAAATCCTAAAATGCATTCCCCAACATTGTAGGATCTAATTGCACTGTATCATCACTCTGAAGAGAACTCTATTCCCACCCCCTCTATTGACTCATAAAAACCACACTCCATGTGTTCCAGTTCTACATCATAACACCCTAACCATGTGTGTGTGTACCCCTGATGTCAATTTCAAATACAGATGTTACCCTTTCTAAGTACCACTAGCACCACATTACCACCTACATACCCACTGTCAAACACCCCCCCCCAACCCCCCCTTGTAACCAACCACCTCCACCCCCCCCCCCCATACCAATTTAAATCCCCTAACTGTTGTCAAACACCAAATCTAATCTTTAAGTACTACACACCCCCAAACCCATAAAAACCCAACCGTCAAAGGTAGCTCAACCACATAATCAATGTTCCTCAAACCTATGTGTGTACCAAACTCCCCTTGTAAATAAGTCTGACATGATCCCCCACCAAAAATGTCCAATAACTGTAACAACACCCCACCTCCCCACCACAAATCCCCCAACAA
This sequence comes from Oreohelix idahoensis, assembly GCA_024509875.1. Taxonomy (NCBI): domain Eukaryota; kingdom Metazoa; phylum Mollusca; class Gastropoda; order Stylommatophora; family Oreohelicidae; genus Oreohelix; species Oreohelix idahoensis. The sequence goes on along the minus strand of JAMPIV010007648.1, from coordinate 41,750 downwards.
GTCACCCACCATATACCAACCACTTACCATAATGTGTACTCCCTCACCAAAACACCTCTCCAATACTGCATACATAAAACAATTGAACAACGCACAAACCCCCCAATGTAACCCCACAATATTCCCAAATGCAAAACATCCACTATTCAAAATAACAAACCACACCACCCGCTATTCCTTAAACTTCCAATTATTTCACCAAAAAACCCCTCCCAACACACACACCTTCTAAACCCCAAAAAAAATCAAATACAATTCCCCCCCCACCTATAAAACTCAATCTTTTCACCCCTATAACCAAAACATAATCCCCAAATTGAGCTACATGACTTACCAATATATTTCAACTTCTATAAATCCCTATCCACAACAAACCCGCAAAAAAACCACTACAACCCCCCACAACATACCCACCCCCCACCCAACACCACACCAACCCCACCCCAACCTTTTTTTTATATGATGAATACCACTCCATACAAACACTGGCAAACACAACAAAGTCATCAATTATTAGTTGCGTTCCAACAACCCACCCAAAACAAAAAAACACCCAAAAAAAACATACAAAAAAACACAACATCAACTTTTGTTGTGAAATAAAACCAACACCCAAACAATAACACCCACATAACACCTTAAAAAATAATTCTCACACAACACCCACTACCAACAACACAACCAACTAAAACCCCACAACACCATCAAAACAAACTAACCCCCCAACACCCCATACACACAAAACACCACCACATCAACACCAACACCAACAAACCACACACCTCACAGACAACCACCCACCACCACACACAAAACACCACAACCCAAACACTACTAACCACACACAACCAAATACCCCACAAGCAAAAACAACGACATACAAACACAACCTACTTTCCTTTAATACTCCAAGTCTTAGACACTCCCATCTATAATCTACCCATAACAACACAACCCCTTCAATATCCTCTCAACATAATACTTATATACTCAATCCAACTGTAACACCACATTATACCCTTCGCTAGAGTAACATCTCATTTTCTCACACACCTTCTTATTTCACAACCATAATTTACACCCTAAAATATTCACTTCCACCAATCTTATTTGCTAACATATATATCTCTACCAACCCCTAACTCTTCACCTTTTAATCTATATCATTATCATTCACAACCTACATACTCCTCTATCACTTACTTATTATAAAATAAATCAACAAACACTAAAGAACACCAACATATACACCTATCATATCTAATATCTTATCAAAACTAATAATCATACATCACTACACTTATATATTTCATACACCATCTAACTCTAAATCACTTAACTAACCATCCTGAAATCACCATATACTCTATCACAATACATATAGATAGATGAACACCACAGTTGAACGTGTGTCAAATTCATTCACATCTGCAATATCACGTATCAGAGCACGTTCCATCATTTAATTCACAAGCACTATCCTCAGAGACTCCGTTTAGTGCGTTATGAGATTCTTCTTTGTTACAAGCGATTGCCTCCTCTTGTCTAAACCCAAACGTAGATCATATACTTCTTACAATTCTCTATAAATATGTCCATACTTTCTATTTTTTTAATCACGATACTCAAATTAAAACTACACTCCCACGCTATCTAGAGTTTTATATAGACTCTGACTCTCCTATCATTTATATAGTGTCCCCCCCCATACAACATAAAAGATTACTTCTGGGGTACAAAAAAAAAAATAACTCTTCTCATCAGCCCTCCTCACTCTCTCTCGTATAGCATCCACACATGATAGAGTATATAGTATTTTTTATATTATTCTTTAAGCTTTTCTTAATTTAACTATTTCCACAATTACTATAAACTTCACTTACATCCTTGCTATCTATTCATTTATCCTATCACTCCTATTCCTTTAAAATATAATATCAGCTGCACATCATCTACTTGGGCGTTAGTATCATTGGGCTTCTTCCACCAGGGTCTCCTTTTTTCCCCCCCCCCCTCTTTACTGTTTCTTCTTCCTCTCTTGTTTTCCTACTCCCTATCTCGTTCAACTGTTATCTCTCTTGTTTCTTCCTTTGTTCTATTTAGTATTGTATACTCACTACAACCGCCATGCAAAACTGTCCTACTTTCTGTGTAGTTTTCTTGTATATAATCGTTCTGTTTTATTCCCCTTAGAGTATGACTATATCTCTTTACTCTTTAGATATCTCTATGTTCTTTTAACACTCCTTTAATAAAAACATCTGTATCCGATTCTTATTCTCTTTCCTTATTTCTTTTCTAAGTGCGAAATACACTTTTCGTATACTCCTGTATAATTTCCATGATTTTCTTTTTTTTATTAGTTAATGAAGTCTATACATGCTTTCCCTATGCTTCTCCTTCAATTTTATCATTCTTATACATTCTTATCCATCTTAATTTTTTTTTTTTCCTTCACTTATATCTGTGTGAACTTCATTATATCTATTTTCGTGTACCCAGTATTTGTTTCATTTCCAATTTAGACTATTTTTCTTGGTTCTTTGTGCCCCTTTACTCTTCTATTCTATCAGCTTTTCCATAGCTATCCTGTTTAGGTGCATAATCTATTTTGTAATTAGTATATAATAGTAGAGATATTTTTAAAAGTAATTTTATTTCTCTTAATCGGAGAACGTTAGACCTAAAATTAATACGATTGATTTACCACAATTATACATCTATTTAGTGGTATATTTTAGAAATTAAAGTACCGCCCAACTCTTTTCAAATAATTATTCAGTTTATCAAACTGGGCGTGGGGGAGAGGTTAGTGTAGCGTATGTCATTCTGAGGGTTTTAACCCAAAATACAGCTCATGGTATCTGTTATAACAAACGATATCTCACCGGAACAAACCAACTCGACCATTCCTAAACCTAAAAAAAAATACGTAACGTATGCATATATAGCGATTGGTTGTTTGGGGATTTCTAGATTTAATTCTTTCTATTGTATGACCAAGATATAAAAAAACCTAACCAAGATAGACCGTGTGACGGCTCTATGCATTTTTATATCTAAATTTTTTCGTATTGGTCTCTTCTTCCTAGTGCTGCTTTAATTTACGCTCTATCTAATACCTCTGTATGTGGTTTTCTGTACTTAGCATTGTATTTTCTTCTATATAAATACTTCTAATCTTTAAACAAAAACACACTAGTTTAAAACTGTATCATAAATAAAAACCCCCCATTAACAAACCACCCCCATTCTTGAATCACAACAACCATGCAACTAACAAAACATTTAAATCTTTAAACTCCAACCATAAAATAAACAAACACGTTAGACCCATTTATTTAGAAATTACAAACAAATAACCCCTACACAAAAAAAAACACCACCCAACACCAACTTACAAAACAAACCACTTTGTGTGAGTGTAGTCCCTATTCTAATTACCCTCCTGAATCTTACACACTATCCTACGTCGAATTCTCTACTAAAAAACACAAACTTTACTCCAACTTAAAACTTGAACACATGTCGGATGTGGTGTGCCCCCCCCTGTCTAATCATTTAATCTACCCTATCTAGTCCGGCTGTGTTCATTATCATGCTCTATAATTCGCACCTCCTCGCGCGAGTATGGATAGGAGAGTGGTTGATAATCGGATCTACCTTACTTCCCTTTAATCTTCAATTATATTCCTTTTCCATACTTAATATTTTGTTATAAACAGAGTTAATCTTTCACCTGACCCCAGTCCCCCCACCAGGGGAATCACAAACAGCATTAATGCAACAAAAAACTTGCTTTTTTCTCAACTACAAAGTCTTGTGCTCATACTTTCATGTTAATCCATACCGCATACTCCCACAACCATATATATCCCCCCACATATCATTCATAATTGGGCTATTAAATTAATTATATTACCTACAATCTTTTTTAATTTTTTACTTCCTATAATATATGATTTAAAATCCAACCATAATCACTACTTAAGATATTCTCACCATGTTAAAATTTATTGATTAATACTTAATTTCTCCTCACTTCACAATTTACAGTTGAGTATTCTTCCAGGAACGCTTTTTATCTTCCTTATATATATATATTGGATTTTTAACAATTTGCTGTCACTAATTTATCAATATCATACCATATCCCAAGAAATTATTCAAATCTACTTCCCTAAACAGGGTCAATAAACTTGAACCTTCCCCTCCATTATTGATAAATATCAGGTAGGTACATGTCACATCTCCACTGCTATAAACATTGTTGTTCACCGTATCAAAGTTTTTTCTTTATTTGTCTTGTTATGTTATTTTGATTATATTTTTTTTCGCATTTTGTGCTTGATTATATAATTGGATTATTGTAAGATATTTTAAATTTTTCGATAGTTTTTGTTAATTATTTATTTTATTTTTTTGTTGATTAGATTTTATGTGGTTACTCTGTATTTTGGGGATGCGAATATCTCATTAAGTTTTGTGTTTTGCGTGCGTATGAAAAGTCTGAGCGTCGCTGTGCGTGCCGTAGGGTCTATACGAGCGCGTGGATGGTTCGTCGCTACGGTTGGGGGGCCGCGGGGGGAATGTCTCTTTATAATTCTTGGTTAAAGTTAATGGTCTTCGCGTTAGTCAGGATTGATTTTCAGTGTGAGGCGAACGGAGTCAATTGACGGGATTGGCGTGAGGTTGCGGAGCGAGTGCTGCGCGCTGGGCGTAAGAAGGTTGGGCTTACCCCAGAAATACTGTATATAGAAAAAACATATAGAATACCCATATTATTATAACACTTCCTAAGTCTACCTGTCCTAACCTGCGTACATTAAACTTATATATTCACTTAGTAGATTCGATGGTTTATTTAAATGCCAGTAACTATAAGCTTAAGAGTTTGTCTCATCGTTTATAACTCCCGTGAAACTAAATTATGAGTCCATTACCGAAAATCAAAATCCCTCGATGAATTAGAAAATAACGTACATATTTCGTCATACTCAATGGTGAGGACTCCAATGCCTTTAATTTAGTTTAGTTTAAAATTTCCTCTACTAGTTACTAAGCAAGTTTAATTACATTTAATAATAAGCTTGAAATGAGTTTTTTCGCTAGCAATGATTTGTAACTTATTCTGTATCACACTGTAAACGCGTAAACTAGAGATATATCAGAACTTTGTCATTTTAACCATTCTGCACAGAAATTATAACTAAGTTGAAAATGAAATTTCGTCGATCACCCATCTTAAATCAGACTCAACACTACTAGATATTTAATATTAGACTCCACGACAGAAACTGGTGCAGGTATCACATGCGAATCTGAGGCATATACTCTTATAAATAAGTATCGCCTCCAGAACGTAGCCCGATCTGTTCTAACTGCCTAATTAGGAGGAATGAATGATGAGAGTCTATACTTTACTCTTGGTATATTTAGCTGAAACAAAAAGACAAAGTATCACGCCCATTTCCGAAAACCCGATTTTAGCGTTCCGTCATAAAACACTTTCACATTTAATTCATGCCCGCGACCTTAACACTGCCAGTGCTCGTTCTAGACACCTACAGCGACTCTGGTCATTTCCGGCGATGCATGTTGGCGCCTTTCACCCCCCTCACCGTGAAAACGTAACCGTAGAAGCTACTGTCAGATGGAAAATGTGTAGACGATTTGTCTGCCCCGCATATGTCTGTCCGAGACGAATTTTCACACTATTCGTTTACTCAAAGGAACAATAAGCTTAACAGCAAATAAACTGCGTTGCTAAAGATAGGAAAAAAGATAGGCGAAGGTTGTTAAATGGGAAGAGTTATTGATTTTTCACATTCAAACGAATGCGAAAATAAAGTGAAAAAGAATTAATAAAAGAGCGATAAGAACAAGTAGAAGGACAGGTGGTCCCGGACTAAAAGAAAATATAATAGAAATTTATTAATCATAAATCGTCTCTGCGACACTGATCTGATGTAAGAATCGGTTGTGTTGTCGTTGTTGTTGTGTGTTCTGGTGGGTTGTCGTGGTTACGTTTTGTGTGGATTGCGTTTGGGTAGGCATATGGTTATTGATTGTGTTTTTTAGCGGATAGTGATTTTGTAGCATTAGCTACCTGTAGGTTATTTGGAGTGGCTTAATGTTTAATGTATGTGTGTCGATCAGTAGCGCGTTGATATATAGGGCAGGTTTGTGGGTGTGTTGGTGGTGATTTTTTTGCATGTTTGCTGGAGATGGTTCTCTTGTTCTTGGCGAGTTTTTGGGTTGATATCAGGAGTGGGGGTCATTTCCATTGCTCCTTGATTGTGGTTTCACTTGTAGCCCCCCCCCCCCCCCCCCCCCCGGTTTGGGGCGTAGTGGTTATCTTGGGTGTAAGTGTGGTTGCGGATCATGTGGTATCTTGTCCCCCCCCCCCCCCCCCCCCCCGATTAGGATAAAATTAGTTGGGATTGTCCGCTAAAAAATGGAAAGTTTATGTGTTTCTACTAACTTTGCTCTTTATTTTCCCATTGTTCTATTGGTATTGATTGGTAGTTGTGGTTGTGGTTTCTGTCCGTTGTTTCGTTATGAATTAAGCGACACCTTTGTGGAAGTTGTTTTTGGTAATGGGGGTGTCTTTGTGAGTGATGGTCCACGAGCAGATATCTTTTGTACGTTTTATTTATTTGGCCTGTTGGTTGTGGAGCTACCACATACTGTACTGTTGGTTCTTGTATGTTATGATGTATGTCTAACTCAAATAATTTTAGCGGTTATTCTTTCGGGGAGTTGCTTAGGCTGGGGTGTTTTCCCTAAACCGTGTGAGCGTTTTTTTATGTTGTGGTGTTTTTGTGAGTCGGACGGTGGTTGTGTGTGGGGGTGGCCCCCCCCCCCCCCCCCCCGAGCTTTGGATTTTTTGTTTGTTTTGCGATATTTACCGTCTTATCGTGTTGCTTTACTACATGGGTCTTATTTGTGGGTGGAGCTTTCGCTTTTGCTTTTCTGTGTTTAGGTCCCCCCCCCCCCCCCCCCCCCCCCCCCGTCCCCTGAATTGGGGTCCTGCGGCGTTGATTTTGTGGTCGGGTGGATGCTGTGTTGTGATCATGGTGTGTGTGTGTTGACGTTGTAAGTGGTAGGGGGGGGCCTTTTGTTATGAACTTGGGTGTAAGTGCGGTAAACTGTTGTCTTTACTTCTGGTCTCTTAGTTCATAGCTTCTGTGTTGAGTAGTTATGTGTATCCTCTATTGTTGATGGTTAGTTATATCCCTTTACATTGTAGGTTTCGGCTTATAGGGTGGTATCTTGGGCGCCCCCCACGGTGGTTTTTTTTTTTGGCTGGATCTGGTTTTGTGACTAGGTCTGTGGTCATAAGTGAAGATGTTCCGAGTGCTTGTTTGTGTAATTCGAAAAATCGGTGTCGTGGGTAGCTTGAATCAACGTATGTTTTTTCATATTGGAATTATCTTAGTCTGCGGGGATGCAGTATTTCCTTATAGAGTAGGATCCCATAATATCTGGGGCTGATTTGATGGTGGGAGCTCCGTTAGAGAGCGTTACTCGTGTTTCCGGTCGGCGATTAGGGTTCGTCATGCTGGGTTCCTCCAATTTTGAGCATCAGCTGCGGCAGCACTGGGCGCATTTATCATGTGCGTGACGAGTCCCCTGGGTGATTTTTACCGTGACTGATTGTTTTTTCATCTGTTGGATGTGGTATCTAGAGGGTGTCTTTAGGGCCCCCTGATTTGGAATGTTCCTATTGGCCAACAATAGGTTTTTGAGAACAAGTGGGTAATTAGCTTACATTTGTCGCTCCATTTGAAAGTCGCGGTGCTGAGAAGGCAAAGGTGGGATGTTATTTGAGTAGGAGAATGTGTATTGCTATGAGTGTTAATGGTTGAGGATTTCACTATCATCAAGTATGAGACAGTTTGGCAAGCCTGGATAGATTGTGATAGTCCTATTCTTTGCGAGCTGTGGTAAAAACATATAGTCGAGTCTCGGGTTTTTTGGTGGTACAAAATTATGTGTTATTTGTTTCAGGATCTCATTGGTAAACGGTGACAAAGTCCGTTTGGCCAGGCCATGAACTGTTCCAATAACAAGTGGCAGTTTTCCTTGAGGCCATCACTTTGTTTTTTGGTCATGGTTAAAGGATGAACATATACCCCCCCCCCCCCCCCCCCCCCCCGTGGTGTTGTGATTTAAAACGTTCATCCAAAGGCACCGTTTGTATTATCTGCTCTCGTCTCGATCAAGGTACAGTTGTATTTAGTGTTTGGTACACTTTGGGCTTGAAATGCCTTCATAATGATATGTATTTGTGGAACCCCATTTACAGGTAGCACATTTTCTGTCCCATTTTGGGTCTGAATTTTTTAAGGTGGTATAATACGAAAACAAACTCCCTTTGTTTACATCCCTTCAGTTTTTAACGCGGATGGAGACCCAGTGGTTTTTGTCTAGGGTGTAATTTTTGATCGTGGTCGGGCAAAATCTACAGTCCCTAGCGGCTTTTATTACCTGCGACCTATGGCCGATCTCTGTGACATGTTTACATGCCCACTGGGATTAATTGCCAGTGAAATACATTGATCCGCTGGAAACCTTATCTGCTTACGAGGGATTGGTTGATAAGAAAATACACTGGCTGACCTTCCCTTTATTTACAGCGGTTGTCGTAATTTGAATCTGTTTTGACAACACGGTCATATTTACAGCGCTCACTATAGGATAAATGGACCGATAGAATAGCCAATCAGGACGCTCCTTTTCTAGTATGTATAAAGAAACCTTTTTATGTTTGACAGAAAGGGCCTATTCTGTGTAATTTATGGGAAGGAGTTATTTTATTTCTTAAGAATAACGGTATATGCAGGGAAATACATAACTATTATAACATCTGGGATATTACTTAATAAGTAAGTACAAAGACCGCCTTATAATAGTAATTTATTTAAAGAGAAAAATTGGTTTTAGTGATATTTCTACATCAGGGTAGTTCCCGATTTAGCTACTTAAAAGCTGCATAGATTAAAATGCCGTGTAATAACTAAACCACAAAGATATAGAAAGATAGATATAAATTAGCAGTTTAAATATCACTTTAAATAATTAAAATCGGCACAGTAATAAGTTAGATATAGAATATTTAAACTTAGTTACATTATACGGGCAAGCTGAAAAACGTTTAGATTTGGATTCTTAAACACACATTTGGACCGTGCTTCCGATTGGTGGGACACGGCGCTATATATAGAACTGGGACTTAGGGTAGTTCCGCCACTAAATTTGAATATACCAAGCTGATGGAATCGAGCGCTAACTGTTACTGCAAAGTCTTTTGCCGCTGTGAGCTAGAAGCAGTCTTAGATTTCCATTGAAAGCCTGTATCAGCTTGTGTATTATTGCCTGATGGTAAGAAAGATATATATATATATATATATATATATATATATATATATATATATATATATATATATATTGTTGATTATTTGCCTGTGTATACCCGCTTATGTGTTCGGTGATGTGTAGAAAGTGAAACTACAGGACTAGTGTGCTGCCATGCCGGCTTACTTGTAAACGTGTGGAATTTTTTAAACAAAAGCCAGCAATGAAAAATGTGTAGAATATTTGTTAAGTATAGCACAATTACGACTGTAAGTTTTAATAGGGTATTTGAATGAGTATTTCATCCTGGAATTACACACTGTTCACGAACATAAGATAGGAGTACAGGAATGGTTAACATGATGTAATCAAGGTGTCACTTGTTATTGTGTACTTAACCAAATTATTGTATGGAAGCCAATCATGGGCTAAGGGATCTATCATAGGATGTTTACAGGAAATGAATAATCACATGGAACTGGCTGTAAGAGAAATGAAGTTATATGTCCAGTGCAAATTGTTAGCACCATATCTGAATAATGTTTATATGTGATGTTGTGTGTGTGTGTGTGGAATGGTGCTGGAACCTACATGGAATGCGGTTATCTTTTATTCCAGGTTCTGTCTCGATATTACAAAGTACGAAAACATCCACTGTAGAGTAAGTCTGTTGGTGCCTACAGCTCTTTATTACACAGAGCCATACCAAGTTTCCCAGCCTGGAGTTGCAGTTTGTGTAATCCTGGCCTGTTGGATGCAGATCATCATCTAATAAGATAGGAATAATCTAGTTCCACTGCACAGTTACTGCAGCCACAAATACAGTTATAAAAACCACACATAATAAAATAAAAGAACATTTAAGGATGATATACGAAGGACATTTGTTCAATAAAGTTTAATCCTACAGTCCAGGAACAGTGCTTATAGTATTAGTAAAGAAAGTAATTGACATTATCTCGTTACCTTTACCATATTAGTCATTATGGAAAAGTACATTCCATATTATTTATTTAATGTTGTAAATACCATTTGATTTCTTTTAGAATTCCTGACCGAAAAAATAAAGCGGTATAGGACAAATAAATTGTAAATAATTTAAGTCAGTCTTGCTTAATAATTTTTATTAAGTTAATGTTCTGTATTGAGATTTATTACATATAATTAATTCAATTTTCCCCTAGATAACTAGCCATTAAAACAAAAGTATATTCATTAATCAATGTGGGATCTCTAGAGGTAGCAGTTAGATCTTCAGTACCCAACATTATCATCATACCTGAAGGTTTACAAAGCTTGACCCCACTGTGATGTCGATACACCCTTACTCTTTCCAGAGAAGGGGGTATTTCTTTTAAGATCAGTCTCTTATCTGGCACTATCCTGGTATCATCTGATACATCTATTTGTCCAGGATATCTTTAATTTTAATAACATCCAAACCTCTCGCGACAGCTATTTGTGCTCCTCTGACGGATTTAACGCGCAAAGGAAATCCTGATAGAATTGTTTGGTCAGCCCAGTGTGAATTGACATACCAAGAGTTAAAGGAAAAACTTACAAGCAAGCCAATCTTGAAATTACCTGATTTGAGTCAGGAATTTGTGGTGAGAAGTGACGCAAGCAATGTAGGCCTGGAGGCTACTTTGTTGCAAAGGTCATCGTCACCAGATGGGGAGCTAAACACAGTCGCTTATGCTAGCCGCAAGTTGAACAAAGCGGAGCAAAACTATCCAACAAGCGAGAAAGAATGTCTAGCTTTAATCTGGGCGATACGAAAGTTCCAGATCTATCTATATGGAAGAACATTTGTGGTCCAAACGGATCATCAGCCCCTAGTATTCTTATCACAGGCAAAGCATGAACATGCTCGTTTATTACGATGGTCGTTGCTCCTACAGCCATATTCATTCACTATTGAATATATCCCGGGGTTACAGAACGTCGGTGCAGATTTCCTTAGTAGGCATCCCTGTGATCCAAATCAGAGTATTCAACAGGCATAAGGAGTTAAATTTATCTATGTGTATCACTGTTTTGGAACTAGCATCTGGCAGGTTCTTAAGTGGGGAGATGTGTGATAAAGTACATTGATACAGCGATAAAAGTATTAATTATAAGTAATAATGTCAAAATAATATGTGTAGAAATAGAAATAGTATAGTTGTAAGGCGTCTTCTTCCCCGCGCCAGTCATCGCATTGAGATAAGAACGTAGTGTGAAACCTTATTGCCGCGCTAGTGATATTGGACTTTATAACTCGCCCGTCAAGGGTTAACGGTAAAAAGTTTGAAAAAGACAAGCTTAGTTGTTCCACGAAAAATAGTAAGAATAAAACAGTGGAGGCATAAACGAACGCATAAAAGTGAGAGAGAGAGAGCGCACATGTC
>JAMPIV010007648.1:0-27500 GCA_024509875.1 Oreohelix idahoensis | reverse complement strand
ACGTTGATTTTTTGACGCATCCTTGAAAAAAGGGTACATGTATTCTATTGGAAGGGGGGGTGGGGGGTAGACAAGGAGAGAGAAATTATGGGATGGCTTAACAATAAATATATTTTAGCAGTGGAAATCTAAGAATGAGTGAGGAGAAAACTTGTTATGTCCAAAAATCAAGTCTGTTAATGCCAATATTTTCAAATTCAAACTAAAAAAGCATAGTAGTTGGTTCTCATTGGCCAACGCATTTTATGTTAAGGAAAACGTAGAGAGGTTATTCGCCATTTGCATAATATAGTCCATTAAATAGGACGTTGTAATTCTGTGAAGTGTGATTGCCTTACTAAATTAAATATATAAGTAAAACAAACGGGCATCACAGTCCAGCAAGCAGGACATCTGAAGTCTGCTAATCAACGTACCTGTGTTTATTCATTGAATTTATGGTAAGGCAGAAATTATTCTTATATATTTTGTTTAAAAATGTGAGTGAGAGATACTGCCATTGCGAAAGTAAGTACCGAGGTCCTAGCTGATTTATGCAGGGCCTAGAGGTGGATTTAGGCTATAACACATTGCCATTTTTATAAAATGCACATGTTTTGTGAGATAAAAATGTTTTCTTAGGTGGCCAGAGGGACACAGCTAACCTTTCCTATTGTATGGAAGAAAAGAAAGATTAATATTATTATTGTAGATGTAGGGCCGCCTTGAGAGAAGAGACATGTGAACAACACTGGTACACTTTGTAATGGACGAGCTGGGTTTGTTAGATATGACCCAGATCTTTATTTTCATGTATTATAACTTGTAGAAATAACAGTTTAAGTATGATATCAACAAGGAGGCATTATTTCATTGTTATAGGGTTTTTTTCTGACACTAGTCCGGTGCCAGATGTCTGTGAAAAGCAGTTGAGAAGTCTTTTCATTTCCAGTAGTGACAGGGATCTACAGAGTTCACCCTGTTTACTTTTGGGCAGTATCAAGTGATCAATTTTACAGCAAGAATATGGACAGTTCAAGTTGTGCCAGCTAAAGTATATTATCTGGCACACGACGCTTCATCAGCATCAATTACCAGTGACCCTTATATAACCTAATAAAAATATTCCCCAAAGAATTAGACATTTGAACATTTGTGTAGTAAAGAACTGGGGAGGATTAAAGAATCCCAAACAGCCATCCAGTTGTTAGAAACCAGTAATATTGAACATTTAGTAATACTAAAATTATATATTTAACAGTATATGTTGAACCAAAATTGTCCCCTGTGGGTTTTGTAAAACTTTACATTTTCTGTATATACCTTGAGTTCTTTTAATTTTGAAAGTCCTGACCAGAAGAATACTAGGTTCAGGACCAATAAATTGTACAGAAAATAGTCTCATATAAAAAGTTAACCCAGGTGTTAGTTCATTTGATCATAGACTTTAATATTTGTTTATGTGTGTGTGTGTGGGTTAGTGTTAGATTTCCATCACACCACACTGGCATAACCCTAGACATTAGACGTAGCTATCATACATACTAGTCAAGAATATGTCTGATTGAGGTCATAAGGTGGTAGCAGAAAGGTTCTCTGATAACTCAACCCAAAATTTGTTATAATCAGGGACCTTCACAGCTGACCTCATTCAGTACAATAATAATTCAGAACAACAATATTACATAACATCAAAAACCACCACAATGACTCATTTGTGTAATTTCAAGCAGTGACTGCACAGTGTAGCCTCATGTTCATAGTGATTCGAGACCTTACAGGGACGATTATGACCTTCAAGGTTTTCACATGCTCAACTATCTGTGGTTCTTGCAACATCACATTTAGCTATAACATCATCAGTCCATTCAAAAGCTTCATTGCCTTTACTAGGGTTAATACACTGAAGATATACGTGAAGGATCTGAAGTAAATTTAAGACAGCTTTTATTGTCAAAAGGCTAATACTTCTAAATATGTCCACCTTGTGTTACACTTGCAGTTGTTCGTGCCAGATCATCATCTGTAATATTTAAACATTATCAAGATCAGCTATACAAAACAAGAATCCACGACGCTAAACAAATCTACAGTTTGTCAGTTAATACAACCAGAAGGCGACTGCGTCTTATCGGCAATCAGGACTGAAATCGTATCCTGATCCAAGTTCTATACGTTTATTTAATAATTCACAACTACCATCTAGAGTTACTAGATTCTTAGTTATACCATTGGTTTGATTATGGATATCCATATTTGATAGAATATTTCATTGGTTTGATTATGGATATCCATATTTGATAGAACATTTCATTGGTTTGATTATGGATATCCATATTTGATAGAATATTTCATTGGTTTGATTATGGATATCCATATTTGATAGAATATTTCATTGGTTTGATTATGGATATCCATATTTGATAGAATATTTCATTGGTTTGATTATGGATATCCATATTTGATAGAACATTTCATTGGTTTGATTATGGATATCCATATTTGATAGAATATTTCATTGGCTTGATTATGGATATCCATATTTGATAGAATATTTCATTGGTTTGATTATGGATATCCATATTTGATAGAATATTTCATTGGTTTGATTATGGATATCCATATTTGATAGAACATTTCATTGGTTTGATTATGGATATCCATATTTGATAGAACATTTCATTGGTTTGATTATGGATATCCATATTTGATAGAATATTTCATTGGTTTGATTATGGATATCCATATTTGATAGAACATTTCATTGGTTTGATTATGGATATCCATATTTGATAGAACATTTCATTGGTTTGATTATGGATATCCATATTTGATAGAACATTTCACTGGTTTGGTTTGGTTTTAAGGACTATCTTCATTGCACGCGGACTAGTCCATCAGTGCTCACATCTCCTCCCTTAGATAACACAAGGAGGATATCAGCACAGTGCACGAACTCAATAGCACCAGCGAGAATTCTAATGTGTGTATATATACAAGTCTTACATTCTATAAATATTTGTATATGTAGGATGTTGGGCCCCTGCCCTAAAAAAATGTAAAAATTAGAAACCTACCCACCATAAAAATAAAAATAGAACATCCCATTATATCACCACATCTGTAGCGAGAGGAAAGATATAATGATGATGATAATGTCCTGGACAAAAAGGTGTATCAGATGATACCAGGATAGTGCCAGATAAGAGACTGGTCTTAAAAGAAATACCCCATTCTCTGAAAAGAGTAATGGTGTATCGAAGTCAACGGTAGAGTCAAGCTATATAGATCACTAGGTGAGATGGTAATGGCAATCCTAGTTACCTATGGTGCCCCTCTCCAGACCAACCTAAGGCTATGACTCTGCTAGGGGTAATTAACTAACCAACAAGAACTTTGAACCAAATTTAAATAGTTCACTGAAGACTGTGGGTACAATGTATAATCTATTTATATACAAGATCTTTTTCTTTGGTTCTTCAGTTAAAATTTCAAATAAAATCAAATTGATTTCAATATAACATCTCTTTCACTTTCATTATATATCACATTTACATTTAATTTATAAAATTCATTTTTCGACTGTTCTCTGGATCCTTGGTGGAATCTGTCTTCCTTTTGTGTTTTTTTAAATACAATATCAATGTTAATTTATAACGATTCATATGACTGTCATTTGTCGTCTATATAAACCACCAGCTATAATAGATAGGGAGCCGCGGTAGCATAGTGGTTAGTGCACTGGCTTCCTAGCTCAGTGGTCTATGGTTCGATCCCCAGATGAGGTGGGATATTTTTAGGCGACAAACGGCTCCTGGGTCGACCAAGCACCATCTCACCAGAGCAACTCTGGGAAGGTTAAGACGGCCGGCGTGATGCTGACCACATCACCCCTAGTGTGCCGATGGTCAAGAAAATATGGGCCTAACACCATATTCCCAATATGCCTCAATGGGCGTGTAATGGATCCTTATAATAGATAGCATCATTACACTGTTTATTCGTAGGTGTGTATATGGTATTTGAAAGTTGAAGTAGCCCAACAAAGAGCTACTTATTTGTAAAAAGTCCTGCTAGGCCTCGTACAGCAATATGATTGGAGAGAACCCCACCGCTGCGGGTCTTCCAAATAGTCAAGATGACACAGTTAATGCTGGCAACAGCTCTGACAAACTTGAACATCTATTATAGCACGTTTCACTAGCTTTGCCCTCAAACAAATGTAATTATCTGATTAACCGTCTAACGTATTAATGCCATTTTTTGCATACGATGTTATATTGGGTTAGACCCAACAAATATATACTTTATATCTGTGCATCTTGTCCAATTCCCATAAACGGATGAAATCCTTTGATCTTTGTCGGCATACTAATTATTGTGTATCGAGAAAAGAAATTTTACCACTTCATGCACAGATTCTGTGAATTGATTAGGCATAGGAGTGTCTACTATTACAATAATGTGGCCATCACGTTTGCAATTGAATACGTGTTGAAGATGATTTCTTAAATGATCTGCATGCGAAATACTCGTGACATTGTTTGTCATTGACATTTAATGCGCTACCAATCTTGACCTTCCTTGATCTAATTATTTCAAAGGGTATCATCTCTTTGCGGTTCATAAATATCATAATGGAACGTTGCTCCTCTAATGTGCTTGTAAATAACGGTAAGGTCATCTTTAAAGAAATTAAACTTCATCCGAATCATAATCAGATGTCTCTGAGAAATTGAAAATCAATCTCGGCTGAATGAAGGACAAACCATCATTCTTCCAATATTCCTCTTCCTCTTGTAACACATGGTTCTCACATTTCTTCCAATAATCCCTGGCTATATTGGAGATGGCGGCTTTTGTAAGTATTTCAACATCTTTTAATTTGAACGTTCTATTTTCTGTTGCTACCTGTTCCTTAATTTTAGCCCAGACTAATTCTATTGGGTTTAAGTGAGAATGGTAAGGAGGCAATCTTAAACATCTGTGACCATGTTCATGGATTGCCTTGTCTATGTGAAATATCTTTGTATGATGTGTCTTTTTTACAATTCCAAGTAATTCAGGCTTCAGGGACATTTCGTTGAATGGAATGTTGTTTTTGGTCAGCCAAATCTTTATTACATCTTTAAAATACTTGATGAATTAGGAACTTTATCTTCTGGTGCCACAACGTTGCTGTCGTAGATTTTTGATAGGGGAATTAAGACTTGGGTTGGTCCCTTCTGAATAGATTAGAATAAGTGAAAGTCACAGTGAGAAGTAGTAACAGCAATAGATTTCCACAAGTGAGATGGTAATCATTGATTAAGTGGCTTCTTGAAACATCGATGAAATTCAGTATTATTTAGAAGCCCATGATGGAGTGCTTCAGTCTGAACACACGCACAATTATTAGGCGCTGTCCTTTGCTGCACATACTAGTCTCTTAGTTGTTCCATCAGATGATTGCCATTCTCGTTCACGCACATGTGGTGCGCATTGATCCAAGTTAATATATACATCTAAATACACAAAACTATAACAATCTCTTATATAGATATTCTGACCGAGCTGACCAACGTAAATTAATTTGCTTCTCATTTTTAATATATCTTCTCACAAATAAGGTTTCATCACACCACATATTTTCTAAAAATGAATCCCAAAGCATAATAGTCCATAATAGATTTGGATAAATCAATCATTAGGAATTGCTACAAGAAATGATAGACCCAAATTTTCAATTTCCTTAAAGTCCCGCAGTCCCCCTGCCTCATGATATTGTGAAAATATTCATATTGCAAATTTTAGGTCTAAATTCCCCTCTGGTCATGGACAAAAATGATCCACCTCTCTGGCCTAATTTTCGTGTGAAAAAATGATTAGCAATACTGCATAAGAAAAGACATTTGGCAAATGGGTGCGCTATCCAATAAAAATCGTTTGCATTCTTTAATCCCCAAGGCGTGAATAGTCCTCTTTTGTGGGTTTGAAATAGAATGATATAGTTTTCCTCGAGTAGCTTCATTGCAGAAATACTTCGTAAAAAATCCTATTTGTGATTTGCTGTAATGTCATTTCCAAAAAGTACTCGCAGACTTCATTTTTCCTTCTTAACCACACAAAGATAACTTTTTTTAGACACATGTCTGATTAGGATCACATTACAATGTGTCACAGGATATAAATGTTTTATGTTCAAGAAGTGCGATTTCACGCAATTTCACTCAAAATCATGCCAATTGCTTGATAAACCAAAAATGTGCAAATGAGGTCGTATAATTTACTGTAGACATTTCAATATGTGTGCGTGTGATGTGTGTTGGCAAGTAGGATTTTATATTATATCGAAAAAAAACGTTTCTTGAAATCCAATGGCCGCATTTTAATGAAAAATTTAATTCATAGGGTCTATACCATTTCAAATTCACACACAAAATTTCACTTTTTAAACACACATATTCGCGTAGATATTGCATTTTGAAGTATGGGCAAAGCTAGTGAAACGTGCTTTTTATTCCAGTTCACTCTTGGTCACATATATTTTGAACATCAGGGAGGATATAACCTGAAAACATGTATACAACCTACATATATCGCTCATTGTTTCTCCACAGTACATACAGGATGTATAATTAAGTACAGTTCAGACACAGCTGTGGTAAAAAAATGTCGTAAATTTATTTTCATGAGTACAGAAAGAGTCTATGAAATATCAAGGTAGGAAGGGGGTAGAGTGTAGAATTGGTATGACTGAAAACCTCAGTGATAGAAATGTAAAGATTCAAATAGATAGTTCCACAGAGTGCTGGAGGAGAGTAAAGACAGACTTATTTACGATAAATCGTTTCTCTCAATCTTCTCTTCCACTCTCCTGGTCAAACAATTATTTGCCAGTTTTCCAGACACACGTCTGCGCTCACACCGATTTGGTGCTTCAATCACTCAGACGACATGGATACAGCTATATTAAACAAATAGGGAATTTTGGGCTTTTGGGTATTCCAACACAGTCCGATATAAGTTTATGATGTTTATTAACCTAAAAGATCAAATCACAAAAAAAACCCAATATCAAGTGTTACATAAAATTATCATAAGAACAGAAAAATGCAAATATCAAGGTAGGGAGAGGTGAAGAAGATTGGTATCGACTAAGCCCTTCCCGCTTGTATTAGACAAAGATACACCCAGTCTCAAGATAGATAGTTATCAGGAGCATAGGTAATGTAACCCAACAGTGAATTTAATTACTCTGAAAGAGGTGTTACAATATTAGTTATGGTGGTAGACAAAAAAAATACTGTTATCCCAATGGTGTCTTCCCTTTACTAAGCAAAGAAAAAAAAGGGGGGGGGGGGGAATGAAAAAAGTTAAAAAATTATCCCACTAAAGGAACAATGCCGGGTATACAGAAACGTATTACCCGGTAGGCAAGTTAACAAATGGTTTGTTGCAAAAAAATTAAATCTCCTGTCATTCATGCACACTGTGCGGATCCACACTCATATATACTCACACACTTACCGATTTCAGCATCAGACAATCCATAGCATGATAAACACAGTGATTAACTCTTTACGTGTGACAACTGTCTAGTCCTTCTATGTCCCGCCCCAGATAATGCGAGGTTTCACTGAGAGCAAATATTCCCGCTTATCGCCGGACTTGAAGTTCTAAGAGTTCTTGTGTTTTATTATAAAGAAACGAGTCTATGGGATGGCACTGACGCAGTTCGACATAGGGGTGAAAAATGAGGTGATGGTATAATCCTTCAGGGCGTGATGATAGCCACTGACCGGTAAAGTTTTTTATCCAGTGAGGAAAAACTAGGCTCAGTCACAGTCAGGTAAATCGGTAATCTCTCACAATAGAGCAGTATATAAACTATCGCTACTGGCACTGTTCATCTTCCAGTTTATCTTACAGATTGTAAGTTAAATTGATGATAATAATCAAATGATCTTGGGTAGGCTTTCTTTCATGTAATTATGTTAGCTAGGCCGCACCGGACCACCACAAGATTTACTTTAAAAAAATGTCTCATCAAACTGTCTGGAAGTTTAAGAACCGAGTATGGAAACTCTGAAAGATTTCGTTATTGCTGGGATTGCAAAAGGTGATCAATCGTTTTGCACAGAAATAGAATTCACTGCAAATATAAATGAAAATCCATGGGATAATCTAGCAAGATTTCAAATATCGCTAGTGCTTCTATCAAGTTCTGGCCAGCGAATGATGAAGTGTATTTCTACGTGATCTGTATATCTACAACTGGAATGCAAGATGAGTGGGACATGAGAAACTTGACAGCTTTTTTTTATCTCGGACAGATTTTGGGGATCTGACCGCCAGACCACAAAGAGAGCAGCCGCCCCTGGCCTCTCGTATCTTCGCTCGCTGCTTGCGTCAGCTTTCCCCGTTCGCTCTGGCTGCGATCGGTTCCGTGCTAAACACCGAGATGCGAAATCGTTTCAGGGACCACTACTGTCTTTGATAGCATGCCGCCCGTCCTTCCTGAGATCTCCACCAGTGTCTTTCTTCAGATCGCTCTGGTCCATCTTGCGATCGGTTTAGTTCGCGCGGAGATGATAAATACCAGCGAGAAACAAGCTTCTCTGCTCGGGGATCGTCTCAGTGTCTTTGATCTCGTGCCGCATACTAAGTGAGTCCCGGTGGAAACGGTTCGCTCTGGCGAAACGAAAAGTTACAACAAATGTTCAGGGGTTCTAATGTTATGAAAAGCTAAAAGTCCCTTTAAATCATCCATCATATCAGGGAAAATTCACTTGTCGAACTAGACGTACGTCACAATCGTCCCCACTTTTAGACATGAAACCATTTTTCATGTTTCATGTTTTGGCAATGGAGGTGACCTGATTGGTGATTTTAGGATGAGTGGTATCTTCAGTTTGCTCTTCTTCCTCTGTAGACCAGTTTCTACTCAGGAAATCAGCCCCGACATTCTGTCTTCCCGGAATATATTCCACTTTGAAAGAATAAACGCTTAAAAGAAGCGCCCAACGCATGATCCTTGCGTTAAATTCTTTATTGGCACCCAGAAATGCTAACGGAGCGTGGTCTGTTTGCACCGTGAAAGATGTACCATAGAGAAACTCATGATGGCGTCTGATACCGTCAATCAGAGCTAGACATTCTCTTTCGACTACGCTGTAGTTCCGTTCAGCTTTATTTAATTTCCGACTGCCATAGGCAACTGGAAATAGCATGTTTGGGTCACTGTCATCGGCTTGAAGCAGTGTTGACCCGATGCCCTGACCTGACGCGTCGACCCGTAATACAAAAGGTTTCTTGAGGTCAGGCAACCTCAAAATGGGGTATGCAGACAACTGTCCTTTCAAAGTGCTGTACGCGTGTTCGCACTTTTGATCCCATATGACCTTATCAGGACAACCTTTCTTTGTGAGGTCAGTCAGAGGTGCTGTCAGTCCGTTGAAGTTCTGGATGTATTTCTGATAATATGCACATAATGATAGGAAGGAACGTACGTCTTTCTTCGTTCGTGGTCTTTTGGCTGCAGCTATTTTCTCCACGTTCTTCTTAATAGGCCAACTGCATCCGTGAGAAATAGTATGACCCAGGAAGTCTAACTGTTCAAACCCGATGGGACATTTGCTAGGTCTGGCTGTGAGACCCGTTTCCTGTAGTCTCCTGAGGAGCATAGCAACCGTAGCAATATGTTCTTCACAGCTTTCCTGTGCAATTAATATGTCATCCATAAAATTATGGATATGGGGACTTTGCAAAGGTTCTAGAAGTTTCCTCATCATCCTGGTGAACACTCCTGATGCGTTATGCAATCCGAACGGCATCACATTAAATGTGTAATGTCCTTCACTAGTGCTGAAAGCTAACAAAGGTTTAATTTCCTCCTTGACTGGTATCTGATAATACCCTTTACT
Organism: Oreohelix idahoensis; assembly: GCA_024509875.1. Taxonomy (NCBI): domain Eukaryota; kingdom Metazoa; phylum Mollusca; class Gastropoda; order Stylommatophora; family Oreohelicidae; genus Oreohelix; species Oreohelix idahoensis. The sequence goes on along the minus strand of JAMPIV010007648.1, from coordinate 17,616 downwards.
GAGGTCAATCTTGGAGAAAATCTTTGCTTTGCTGAGCTTGGTGAACAACTCAGAAACAGTTTGGAGAGGTTCGGGCTGGAATTCCGTTACAGCGTTTAGCAGCCGGTAATCTATACACAGCCGAACTTCCTTATTGGGCTTCTGCAACAGCACTACACTGGAACTGTAAGGAGATGTAGACTCACTGATAATTCCTGCTTGACGCAGCTTGTCTATTTCTCCGCGAAGTGCATCAGCTTTAGCGTACGGTATGGGGTAAACTCTGGTTCAAACAGGGGTCTCGTTTGTTAATTTCATATCAAATTCGATGAGATTTGTTCGACCAGGTACATCCGTTAAGACTGCACTGTACTGTTTTAGTAGAGCCCTGGTTTCTGTTTGTTGTTCTGGTGAGAGATTGTCGCCGAACTTGACATCTTTAAAGGATTCTGTGGGTTGCAATGGATACTCCATGCAACCATCATCATCTTCCTCGTCTTCCGTTGCTATGGCGACGGCCAGGAGATGCTCGGAGGATGGCACCGGTCTTTCTAAATATTTCTTAAGCAGATTTACGTGGAAGACCTTCTCCTTTCCTTTGATGGAGATCTTGTAATTGGTACGTGAGATCTTTTTAAGGACGGTAAACGGCCCTTGCCATCCGATGCGAAGTTTATTGCTTCCGGTTGGAAGTAGCAACAAAATTTTCTCCCCTGGTTGTAGTTTTCTCTCTTTTGCAGCTTTGTTGTATCTTTTAGCATGTTAGCGTGGGCTTTCTTAAGATTGGTAGTAGCTAGATCCCATCCTAGCTTTAGCCTTTCCTTGAGCTCAGATACATACTTGCTTGCAGAGACGACTGTCTCGTCAGCCTTTTGGTCTGTCAGGGACCGAAGTAAGACTTCTAGTGGCCCCTTAATAGGTCTGCCAAATAAAAGTGTAGCTGGCGCGAATCCCGTGGACGCTTGGTGTACCTCTCGGTAGGCGAATAAGGCAACCGATGTATATAGGCCCCAGTCTTCCGGTTTCTCCTGACCCAGCTTACGTAACATGGTGGTGAGGGTACCATTAAAACGTTCCACGAGCCCATTTCCGGCCGGATGGTAGGGACTTGTGTGGATATGTTTGGCCCTCAAGATCTTAAAGATCTCCTCCATTAACAGGCTACGGAATTGGGATCCATTGTCCGTCAAAACATGTTGAGGGAATCCCAACCGTGTAAAGATTTGCACGAGGGCTTCTGCGACATGCTTGGAATCTGTGCATGTTAGCGGTATAGCCTTGGCCCACATTGTGCAAGTGTCGACTAAAGTCAGGATGAACCTGTGCTTTCTTTTGGTCCTTTCCAGGGGTCCAATGATGTCGACAGCAACCCGTTCAAATGGAGTACCCACTATTGGCATTTTCCCCATAGGTACTGGGGATGTCAAGTGCTTTGGTGCTACCCGTTGGCACTGGGCGCAGGATTTCACGTACCTGATAATGTCAGAGTTCATTCCTGGCCACCAATAGTGGTTTTTTTTCGCTGAATAGTGGCGTTTTGTCCCATATGTCCGCTAAAGGGAAGAGAGTGCCCCATTTCTAAGATCTGGCTTCTGTACTGCGTCGGTACTAGGAGCTGGTTATTCCCCGTGTCCGGGTTGCCCGTTCTACGATACAATACGCCATCCTTAGAAAAGATGTCTCCGTTGTGTCTGGGGTCCTTAGCCATGGGCAGTTTTTTTAAAGCAGAGCTCCAGAGTAGGGTCCGTTTGTTGCGCCTCCTTCAGTTCGTTCGGCAACAAATTTGGCGCAGGCTCCCTCTCCTTCTTGGTTTGCCCTCTTGTGGTTACCGCTGCCACAACCGGCTCCTTTGGTCTCCCAATAAACACATATCTACATCCCAGGATAACTGGGTAGATAGGATCATCCATAATGGCCGCTTTAATAACACCTCTGACAAAATCAGAGTGGAATACTACCAGTGCGATAGGACGCGTCCTGGGTGCATCACTCGTGAAAACTCCACTAAGTTTGACGGTTTCCTCTGTCTCCTGACCTGATTTGACTAGGTGTCTAGCAACAATACAACTAAAGCTTAATCCAGTGTCAAAGAGACAAGTAGTTGAGGTACCATTCAAAATTACAGTTCCTCGAGTTGAGGGTCGGTCCCCCTCAGGTTGAGAATCACTGACATTGACTTTACCTTTCGAGGCTGTATGCAAACATCCGACGCGGTTTGGACCAGTTTGTTTGCCCTGATCAGACGTTTCTGGTGTAGGGGTCTTCCCTTTTCCTTGACCTTGGTGGCCGCGCTGCCACGTAGGCTTGGTGGGTTGATCAGAATTGTTGTTAGAGGGGTATCGGGTTTTGTAGAATTTCGATTTTTCCTGGGGAGGTCTCTGTGTATTATTTTCTCGTTGGTTATAATTCCGAGAGGAATTAGAGGAATAGGATGACTGCTCTAGATTTTGTTTACGAGATGGCTCATCTGTGGGTTTACGTTTTGTGCTGGGAAGTTCGGCCATTGCATTGGTATAGCGTTCTGCCTTATTGAGTATGTCCTCAAGCCTGACTGCGCCCTGTTCAGCCAAAAATCTACGGGTTTCGTTTGACAAAGTTGACTTTATCTGTTCCACAAGAACAAGTTCACGTAGTCCCTCATATGTAAGAGGTAGGTCAGATAATTCAATGCACTTTGTCAAATAGGCCGTGAGACGTGAAGAGAACTGTGGGAATGTTTCCGTGCTCTCTTTTCGGCTGTTTCTGAACATTTGCAGAAATGTTCGGGCGGTCATCTCAAACCGCTCTAGCAAGGCCTTTTTCAGCATGTCGTAATCATGTTGGTTGGTTCCCAGCTTTGTATATACGTAATAAGCAGTACTTTTCATGACGTTGAGAGTTTAAGTGCCCAGCGGGAACTCTCCAACCCATACAGATTTGCGAGCCCCTCCAATTTTTCTAGATAGCTGTCAATTTTCTCATTGGGACTAGGAAAAGACTCTAAAGCAAAAGACATCGCAGTTAATTGGGCAGACTGAGTGCTGGAGAGATCCATTGACTGCGACTGGGGCGAAGACGGCTCTCCGTTATTCGAAGTAGAAGCGCCCCGACTCTCTAAAGCCTTAAGCGCCAATTCATGCTGTCTTTCCTTGTCTCTCTCTTCGCGTTGTCTTTCCTTCTCTCTTTCCATGCGGGCGTCCATCTCTGCCTCAATTTTCTTCTGCTCCAATTGACGATCGTCCGCTTCTTTCTTCCTAGCTTCTGCCCTCTCTTCCGCTTCCTTTTTCTCTTTTTCTTCTCTCTGTTGGTCCGCGTCATATCTTTCAAGTTCTTTGTTGACAAACAGGTTCGCGGCTTCTCCTTCTAATCCTGAGTCCTTCGCCTCCTGTCTCAAAATGGATCTTATCCTAATTCTCTCTGCCATACCAAAGAACTGGATGCTTCTAAGACTAGAGAATAGTAAGATGGAACAAGAAGGGGAAGAAACTCGGAACCGCTACGAGAAAAACCAAAGTAAAAATTTACTTGAGTTACCTCCTACCTTAAATGTGTTAACTTATCGCTGCTATTATTGTCACTTAAGACTCTTAACGCAAGCGACTATGCCACTAAAATGGTAAGTTACACTAGAAAAGAATCTACTCTTACTAACAGTAGAGAAAAATTTATATTAAAACAATTTAAAGGAAAAAAAAAATTTTCACTGAAATTTTAATTCTCCACTACAAAAAACTCCCCCTGAAGTCAATTATATGAGAAGAGACGTTGTTAACTAGACTTAAAAAGTCAGAACAAGGCGTCTTTAGCTAATCTCAACTCTTTTAACTTCAAAAACCCTATAGTGACTGTAAAACCAATTACGCAATCCCAGCAAATCTTATAAAGAAAAATGTAATGTTTCTCTGCCAGAGAATAATTTAAATAAAACTATTTTTGTTTATCCGTACCTTCTACTGCGGTGGAAAGAAAACAACCTGTAAATATGCTGTGTGGACGACCCAAATACTAAAAAAAAGCGTTGTCTAGGGGTGTAATTACTTATTTATTTATTTCACTAAATCACAAAGACAGATTGATACAGAGTAAATATTATCAAAGGGAAGTGATCTTGAAAATGTTAAGCAAATAGATTCGATTACGGGTTACGTTGCTTGGTTAAGCTGATGTTAAGTTAAAAATGTATTAGGGGAATTCCCTCGTGTGATCGAGAAGTTTCCAAGTGGCGAACACTAGTCAGTTCAAATTGCGGAGATGTGTTTTCTCTGAACTGTCGTGAGCTGTGAGTAAGCTCGTGTGACTAGCCCATGCAATTATCGAGACTGAGTTGTGTTTTTTAAACAGCCGAGTCTCGTGTTTTTTAGGCGGGTCTAGTGTGTGAACTAAGAGCATTCTGTTTTTGGGTACCGACGGGAGAGGTCGGTCCTACAGTGTGTGTTTTGAGTATGCCTGCGCAGTGCAAAAGTTATAGAGGCCATTATTTGTGTAGGCCTATAATTCTTGAGTTTATTGGAGAATTGTGTTTGTGAGTATTTTTGAAGAGGTAAGGATCCAGGACTTATGTTTGAATATATAAATGTCAAGATGAGTGAAGGCGAGATTACTGCAGACTGCCAGGGAGTGCAGTCTTGCGAGAAATTGCCGCGAGTATTCACTATTGATGTTAGAAGCATCGTTTGAGGCCATTTATTATTGATAGCACGGTGAGGACAACCGTTCGCTGGGAAAAGGATCCATTGTCTATTTATTATAATATTGATGTTAGAAGCATCGTTTGAGGCCATTTGTTATTATTGAGAGGATCCATATTATATTAAAGCGCCAATGTTGAGAGCGTCTTTGATGAAGCATATTTAAGGAGGCCATTTGTTATTATTGAGAGGATCCATATTATATTAAAGCGCCAATGTTGAGAGCGTCTTTGATGAAGCATATTTAAGGAGGCCAATTGTTATTATTGAGAGGATCCATATTATATTAAAGCGCCAATGTTGAGAGCGTCTTTGATGAAGCATATTTAAGGAGGCCATTTGTTATTATTGAGAGGATCCATATTATATTAAAGCGCCAATGTTGAGAGCGTCTTTGATGAAGCATATTTAAGGAGGCCATTTGTTATTATTGAGAGGATCCATATTATATTAAAGCGCCAAGGTTGAGAGCGTCTTTGATGAAGCATATTTAAGGAGGCCATTTGTTATTATTGAGAGGATCCATATTTATCTTATAGCGCAGATTTGAGAGGCCATTGAGATGGTATAGCGCTAATGATTCTGAGAAGTGGAGATGTGACTGGAGTACTGTATTATTGTATTGCTATGACTTGTACTTTGATTGTGACCGTGTATTCTGTGTTAACCTAACGTGTTGCGGTGTAATAAACGTTATTAACATTCACCTGCCGTTACACCATTCCATGCCTCTGATGTGTGTATCTGTGGCGTGTGAATGTACCCACGCACACTCACTGCAACATTTAACACGGTAGGAAAACAGTAGTCGTGACAGTGATAACGCATGACCATAAATAGCCTGGGTGGCGGAAATCTAGGTCAACAAACAGATTGAATTCACTAACAGTATCTCGTGTGTAGCAGTGGTATGTTAGTCTTGCAGAATTCGATATTTAGACATTCGCGTGATATAAGAATTACTGTTCTGCTCTGTGTGGGCGTATGAACAGTTTGACCATTAGAGAAACACCCATCATCATTTATTCAATCTCCAAGACTAGTTAGTCAGTTATTATAATAATTAAGAATGCATCAGTAAACTTAATATTATCAGTGGTGGCCAGTGTGGGGAGAGAGAGAAAGTCACTAAGGATGCTAGAAAAGAAGAAGCAATTGGACATAACACAGAGTACCCTAGAGCAAAGGGAAAGTATCATAGAATGTACTGCTGAAGTAAGTGAGTTACATGAAAAAGTCTCTAAACTTACAAGTGATTTATGTAAATCAAACTCAGAACTTGCTAGTACTCAAACAGCATTGAGTGTAGCATTGTGTAAAATCAAAGAGTTAGAAACTCAGATTAAGGATAACAATAGTGAAGTTAGAAACCTAACTCAGGAACTTCAAGAAAGGAAAGAAATATATGACAAATTGAAAATGGAGAACAATGAACATGAGCAAACTTATATAAAAATGCTTCGTGAGGTGAGGCATGATAATGAGATTCTCAGTGATCAAATTAAGGACATGAATATTGTACCCCTTAAGAAGAATGGTCGGCGTCTGTGGCCTAATGGATATGAACGCAGTTTCATAATCCAGATATACCAGGTTCGAAACCTGCTGCGGGCGGTTTGGTAGCAGATCGCCTTGTGTGGATTTTTAACAATGGTATAAGCGCCGTACCGTTCAGAAAGCAATGGCAAACTAATGAATGAAAAAAATTGCCTAGAAAAATCACAAACAGCCAATAAAAGCTGGGGTTGATTGCTAAGTCCTGTAAAGGATAAGCAACTAACTTTTTTTAAGAAGAATGATGAGATTATGTATAATGACAATGATGATATTAAGATTCAGTCTCTACAACTAGAATTGACTCATTTGAGATCAAATAAAGAACAGTATGAGAAAGAGACATTGGTAGAGTTGATGGTTGAGAAAGAGAAAGTCACTAAGTTTGAAAATATGCTAGCAGAGGAAAGCTGTAAAGTTTTAAGAGCTGAGAGCTTAAACAAGAAATTAAGTGCAGAGATTTCACTTAGAGATAAGGAAATTGCAGATGCAAGGAGAAGAATGGACGGTCTACTCGACATTCTCTTGCAGAAAAAAATGTGGTCTTCTGTCAGTGTTGACAGTGAAAGACATAAAGCAAAAAGTCGGTCCTATACACTTTTTGCAGATTCTAAAGGCATGAATAATGGACAGAAATCTTTCCGAGGGAAATATAACTTTCAACGCAATACCGATGATTCTAGCGATATTTTTTCCTGGCGGCAAACTAGCAAAGGAAAATCTACAGTGTTAGACAGTCCTGTGGATAACAAAAGAAACAATAATAAATTTCAATTCAAGTTGTTAAAAACAAACAAAGTATTAAGTGAGAACTCTGATGGCTTGATAACCAGGACAGGGAAAAAAAAATAGCACATCCTTATTCCAGGAAGGAAACATATTTTGTGGAAAAACAATAAAGATATGGGGATTAAATCTTTCGGTATACCCAGTCAAGTCAGTGTGACCCATTTCTTAAACACACTGCCAAAAATATGGATAAAAATACTTTTGATAGGAGATAGCGAACCCTGAGATTAAAATGTACCAAAGGTGTTTAGTTCTTCATATAAAGTAATGTTTCTTTGCCTAAAAAACAATAAACAATTTGACAGATCACAACATCGTGATTCTAAGAGTTTGAAAATATAATGGAAATAATTATGTGAAAGAGTGTCAAAGACAATAAAGGCCTACTTGATAAAAAGCCAGTTCTATCTAGTAGATATTTTTATCCAAGAGGAAATGCTAATTGTAATTGAATGCTAACTGGGATGTAAAACAGTACAACTGTGTCAAAAATAGAATAGCAGATAACAATGTTCTTAACAGCAATTATAGAAATTGTAACCAGGTTAGCTGTTAACTTCCACATGAGAGCAAAGGTCTATTAACAAACAAAAGTAAAAATCACTATTGATTGTCACAAAATTGGTGGCGAAAGGTCACATCTCGTTCTTGTGAACGTAGTAATTGTTTTTTCTCGCCTACAACAAGGATGAAACTTATCGTTCATCAACGGTCATTAGCTGTTGGTAAAAGTGTCGCTAAGCCTTCTGTGATGTTGACATCGTTTAAGGAGGACTTGTTGTTGAGGTGTGTGAAAAGGGCAAGACTTACTCCACCCCAAGGGATAGGAAAAACGTGAAACATTGATTTTCCGTTTTTCCTTATTAAAATCTAACAGATGATTAATAGAAATTTTCATTTGTATTGTCTCGTAGCGTGCGACGTTGTGATGAGTTGGCGCACTTGTTGACATTATTCGTGAAGAATGTGGATTAACTATCAAGCAGAACCTATGAGCGTCTCGCTATACATCTGACGAGTCACTTTTTGAAGATCAAGAATTATTGACTGATTGACCGGAATATTTTTTGTTTTTACAGAGCTGATGATATTGTTAGAATATTACATATTATTGTGTTCTGTGGATAATATATCATATGATGTTTTATTAAAATATGTGTAATTTCTTTGAAACATTATGATGTTCATTTTGATGAATCATTTGGTTGCTTAATATATATTTTTTGTAGAACATAGATGATTGTTTCGATAATGTACCAGTCCAATTTTCTATGCAATTGTATACTATTCTGTTTTGATTGTGTGTAACATATGTGTTGGTAATAATTTGTGTGTAATTTTTGATAAATGCAGTGAGCGGTGTCAAACCTGTGCTCATTTTTTTTTGTATATTTTTCGGGTTGTAGCTGTAATTGTTAGGATAATTATGTGGATTTATTGTTATGTTGTGTCATATGTTGAAACACTGACCTTGTCATAGCATAGTACCTAGAATTTAAATAATAAGATTTTTTCAACATTTTTGCAACAAATTAATTTGATAAATATTTTTTATAAAAACCTTTGCAGGTATTTTTATAGAACTTCTTTTTCATATTCTATTATACCATTAAATTTTAGATTTATACTAGGCTGGGTAAGATATAAATTTACAGTTAAATAACACTGAAGCTTAACGCTATTGTTAGTTAGAATTAACTTTTAAATTAAATTAAACTTTTTTGTAAAATTGATAGACACATCTGATACTTTTGTTTCTTAAAAGATGGATAGATTGTTGTAACATTATGTTATTTTGTATGTTGGAAAGTTGATATACAGATGACATTGTATTTTTCTTAGGTGTTTTTTGGTGATGTATTTTTTGAAGAAAAAAAAACTTACATGTTTTGATTTAAGTGTTTGTCTAGAGATAAGATATTTTATGCTTCTTTCATTTTGTTAAAAGTTAATTTCATTGTTAGTTTATTAGTTATGACTTAGAATTACTTAAATAATAATTCGATTTTTTGATAACTTATCGTTCTGAAATATTTTGTATGGTAATTTTGGGAAAAAAATTGTTTTTTGGCATTGTAATTTATTTTTGTGTGCCCTATGAGTGAAAGGGATATTACATCTTTGAAAACTTGTATTATTTGATATTATGATGTATTTTTATGATTTAGCGGTTGATTGTGCGTTAGGTCAAAACTTAGTTATCGCAAGTGCTATTATTTGTTTGTGTAAGGTTTATAATTTATTTTCAGTTAAGTATAACTTTTGTAACTTAGTTAAATTACTTATTAGACTTTGTTTAGTTATGAATTATTCATTTTGTGCTGTTAGTATGGATATACTTTGACATTTTGTTTTGTGCCTTGTAGTCATGATTGTATTTAATTTTTTGTAAGATATTGTCTGATCTAAACATCTATTACTTGTATTGTATTTGACTTTCTATGCGTTCATACCTTTGCTTTCCATTCGTCTTTGTTGACTATACTTCATTTCATTCTATCTTTTGTTGTCTTTCCGATATGTGTTCATATCTTGTTTATATTTCTGTATCACATCTTCGTTTCTCTTCGTTCTACTTGTATACTTCTTCTTCTTTCGATACTTATACTTTCATTCATTGTATTCTTGAGTTAACTATATAACTTAGTATAATGTAACTAGTATTTTGGTAAATTTGTATTTATTGTACATGAAATTGTTTTTCTTATTGGTTATCTTGTACTATTGTTAATTGTTTCTCATTTTCTGATTTCTTACTTTCCTTTACTACAGATCATTCTTCTGTTGCTTGATCTTGTTCTTTCACTTTCTATTGGTTGTTGCTTGTACTAAATGTACTTAGCTTAGTGTTCTATTAAGATTAATTTTGGTATTGATAACTATCTTGGCTCATCAGTTGATAAGCCTCCTTTTTTTGATTAATGATGTCCACCAGTGTTAATATAAGCTCACTAGAACATCACCAGAGTTAAATGCTGTGTTGTTGTGTTGCTCGTGGTTTGAGTATGGAATGTCAACTCGACCTACGCAGTGGTGTGTAGACATAGAGTGAGAGTATAATATGCGAATGATAAGAAGAGTTCGTGGTGTTGACAAATGGTCTTTTTTCTTTCACTCATGTATGGCTGGAAGTCATCGACACCAACGACTGTGTACCTTTGCTACAGTTTAATTGGACGTACACACTCGACAGCACGGATACAGTGACAAATCACAGGTTGGCATAATACATCATGGTACAGTGGATAAATGGTCTTGCAATGATACATGGGCACTCATGTAGAATAATAGCATAATGGACTGTCAGTAGACAAGCACTCAGTATTGCCCATATATATATATCATCTGAGTTTACTGACAAAGCACGTCAGTTTATAAACAATATTCAAGATGGCTTCTAGACCTAACCTCGTCTAGCGAAGATTCCTTTAAATAATGTTCAGCACATATTTTTCATATAATCATATTGAACCGCTAGTAATTGGTTCTCATGTGTAGCAGTGATCTCTGGACTCATCAAGCGATAATACGGGGCATCCCTTTCTCTTCTTGAAAGTGACAAAATATTTGGATACAAGATGGCTTCTTTCGTGAGCTGTCACTCACGTTTGGATACAGACAATGAATCTGTATTAAAGTTAGTCATTCATTAAATGTTCTCATTGCTCTGTAGATTCTATCATGATACAATTGACTTCATCATACAAGATATAGTGCTGCTAGGAATCGAATGTCGTTTTCATCTGGTTAAATATTTCCCTTAGATGTATAAATCGTGTCTATCGAAAAACGGTGGCTTAGCAAGAGTTCATAAGAAGTGCTTTTGTTACCTTGCTATCAGAAATATGATTCCGCCATTCCGTGGCAATAAGAATAAACACCGGGGTAAAGCATACACGATAGGTCTGGACGACTATCACTTTCCCCATAAATACTGAGATCACTTTTTCCGGCGACAAGCCGACATAGAAAAATCACAGCCCCATCATCAGGGCGAAGCCAAATCACACCTCTCTAGCGACACATCCGCCGAACAGCCCTTTGACCTTTCTAGCGACAAAAGACCATATAGTTCGACTTAGACATGCAAAGATATTCAGATATATACCAGACAAACAATACACATAAATTCAGGCCATAGATACACTGAAGCAAGAACAATCTATTTCTACCCAAACAAAGAATAAATCGCAGTAAAACTGGATTCATCCGCGGAGTTCGATCGAAAGTGACGACACTCCTTTCAAGGGAAGTAACTCAATAATGACTTTCCTTAAGCACTAAAAAGTATCTATTTTGTTTACAAAATATTTGCGAACATAACAAGCATACAAATGTATTATATTGTAAGATATCAAAGACTGCACGTAACAGTCTTACCACACCTCCCGGGGAAAAAAAAAATGGAACATTTTTTTTTTTTTTTGAAATACATCTAGGAGCAACGTACAATAGGCTCACAACGCATGAATAATGCGCAGATGAAAATATCAGGAATACCTATAACGCCTAATATGAGGCTAAGTCGACTTATGGAGCGACTGGTGAGAATGTGTCTCATAAACTGAGAGAAATTATTTCTCTACAAGTATCTTTTTCCAGGAAGGTGTCATCAAAGTATAATACAATTCTGGCAATTACACAATGCCTAAAAAATTCATATCATCATTTCGTATTAGATATCTTAAATTTATGATTTATGAAGAAAAAATCATCAAAGCACAGCGGTGAATAAACATCAATGAACCGCTATGTAGTGATACAATCATTATATTATTAAATTACAAATGTGTATCTATCTTGATATAGAAAAGGAACTACTATAGAACTAGACATATCAAGAAGTCTAAGCCCTAATAGTTATGTGGAATCATGTGGGCATCTTGACAGAATGTCTGCCATCACATTATCTGATCCACGAATAGCTCGCACAGAGAAATGAAAAGGTTGAAGAGCAATTGCATATCGAGTAGACCTCGAGCTCTTCAAATTCTTACTCTGTATAGCAGTAAGAGCTTTTTGGTCGGTTTCTACTATGAAATGTGCGCCTAGAAGGAATCTCTGTAGTTTGAGGATCGACCAAAATAGCTAATAGCTCACGGTCTAAAACCGAATAATTCCTTTCTGCCGCATTAAGTTTTCTGGAAATATACATTACAGGATGCAGAGTTCCAGAGTACTCTTGCATTAGTGCCGCTCCAATCCCAGTGGATGAAGCGTCACTACGAAGAACGAATGTCTTATCTTTAGTGGGTAGCACTAAAATAGGTGGTGTTGAAAACAATGTTTTAATCTTATCCAGAGAGCATTGGCATTCCTGAGACCAGTGGACCACATTAGGCGAACCTTTCTTTAGAAGTGTTGAGAGAGGTGCCATGATAGAGGATAGATTCTGAATGAATCTGCCATAAAATTGAATAAGACCTAACAGACTTCTCACCTGTTTTTTAGTCTTAGGGATTGAGATGTTAAGTATCTTACTAGTATTATGGTCCTCTGTCTTTAGGAAACCATGACCAACTCGGTGGCCTAGGAAAGAAATTTCGCTAAAACCAATATAGGCTTTAGAGGGTTTCGCTGTCAGGTTGTGCTCACGCAAAGTAGACAGCAATTCATCTAACCCTGAATAGTGATCTTCCCAAGTATCGCTGAAAAGACAGATGTCGTCTAGATATGCAATGACATCTGACCGATAAGATAGGATTCGGCGCATCATGCGTACGAATGTAGCTGGTGCGTTCATAAGACCGAAAGGCATAAAATTCCATTGGAACAAACCTCTAGGTGTTGAAAAAGCCGTGAGAGGTTTGGCGCGTTCAGATAAAGGAACTTGCCAATATCCTTTAGACAAATCAAGTTTAGTGAAAAAATGAGATTTGGAGAGTCGAGTAAGTAGCTCTTCCAGTAAAGGCATAGGTTCGGCATCGAACTTCGTTACTTGATTCAATTTTCGATAGTCAACGCAAAGACGTATGTTATTGTCTTTTTTACGAACAATAACCATCGGCGAAGAATATGCAGAGGTGGATGGTTCGATTATTTTCAAATCTATCATCTCATCCAACTCTTTCTCGACCTGTGCTTGAAATGTATAGGTATAGGATAAGGTCTAACCCTAATAGGAGTATGGTCAGTTAGAACAATGTCATGTTCAATGACATTCGTTTGTCCAGGGATGTCAGTGAGTACATCCTGAAATGTTTGCAACATAGTTGAAACTTGTCGCTGTTCTCCTAGAGACAAATCAGGAGAGACAGTAACGTTCTTCCATGATTCACTAGAATGAAGTGGGATCATTGGAAGAGGAAGATTTACATCTGAAAAAACTTGTTTCCTCATCCTGTATCACGGACAGTGATGAGTAATGACCATGTTGTACTGGAGAATTGTCCGTTGCTTGGAAAATGGGTTGCAAATAATCCGGACGTTCATGGAATTCAGTAAGCATATTGATGTGGAAGGTTTTATGCTTCCCATCAATATCGACAATATAGTCGACATCGGAAATTTTCGATATTATATCGTACGGACCTTTCCAAGAAATAAGTAATCTGTTTTCCCTACAGGTAGTAATACAAATGCTTTGTCACCAGGACAAAGTTGTCGTAAGCATCTCTTCTTATTGGCAAATTGCCTTGCCTTCTGTTTCGCAAATTCAGAAGAAGAAGTTGCTAATTTGCATGCTTCGATAATCTTTTGTCTCAACGCGATGACATATTCGTAGGATGACTTTGTGTCATCGTCAATATTGTCAGATGTTATGAGATCGTGAAGCAACGACATAGGGCCACGGGACGCGCGCCAAAGACGAGTTCAAAGGGAGAAAATCCCGTATGTTCATTGGGTACCTCTCTGTAAGCGAAGAGGGCCGCAGGTAAAACTCTGTCCCAGTCTTGAGGATGATCCTCAGTTATCTTCCCCAGTAAGTTTTTAAGTGTTCTATTAAGGCGTTCGACCATACCATTAGACATTGGATGGTAGATACTACTTAAAGATCTATCTATCTGCAGAGTAGACATTACTTGAGACATGGTATCTGATATTAGTTGGGTGCCATGGTCTGACAATATCTCTCCGGGGAACCCCAGACGAGAAAATATAAGCCAATATCAGCAATATCAGCAGTAGTAATGCTCTTCAGAGGAATAGCCTCTGGCCAACGTGTGCACATATCAACACACGTCAAGATAAACTGATGTCCTCTGGCAGACTTGATCTTAAATGGACCAATAATGTCTATGGCCATTTTTTGAAACGGCCGAATAGGAATGTCCGCCGCCTGAATGGGTGCAGCATGCCGTGGACCTTTGGATTTAACTTCCTGACATACTTTACAAGATCGACAATAAATCCGTATGTCCTTGTTTACCAATGGCCAAAAGAAAGCCGCAAGGACTCTTGACTTAGTACGGGAAAAACCCATGTGTCCAGCACACTGAGAGTCGTGAGCGTGCTGCAAAATTTTAACTCTCAAATTCTTGGGAACCAGGATTTGAGAATGACTTGACGTAATGGAGTCTTGAACCATACGTACAAGTACGCCATTCTTCTTTGTAATCCACGATTTACGACTTGTGTCTTTATTCGGATCACCTTTAGTTGCAAGAATGAAGAATTTCTTCAGAGTGGGATCATCTTCTTGCTGTTTTATAAACGAGTCACGAGAAATTACCAAGGGATTATCTTGGTTATGCACTTCATTATCTTCAGTAGATGAAGTTTGAGGCATATTAAGAGCCTGAGCTCTAGTGACTACAGCGTTAGCAATCTGCATGTTTTGCCTTTCCCACGTGGAAATTTGTTGCGGAGTGCATTCCTTGACTCCATGAATGCGACCGATGATGAGGTCAGCGATCGGATTCGGAAGAAGACATGCGTGTACATCTCCTGTAAAGAAAGGAGTAGCAATCCTAATGATAGCAGTAGAGTATTTCTCTAATGTGCCGCCAAATGTTACACATTTGACTACTTGTCCAGTGGCACGGGAAGGATCTACGAGTGACTGCCTAACACCAATTGTGGTGCATCCAGAATCAAATAGCACAGAGACTGGATTGTTATTCACTAAACCCTTATGTAAGACAAGAGAACCTCTTCCATCATGCGCGACTGATGCCGGAAGAGCAGGAAGAGGATGGCCAGCTTAAAGTAGACACTGTGGTTGGCTCAAATAACGTTTTGCATTGGGGGCACTGAGATGCTCTCCCAAAATCAAAAGCGGCACATGCCATATTACTAGCATCATTATTATCTTTACTCTGTTTATAGGCTTCATGGGACTCTTGTTGTGCAGAGTTTGCCTGAAAATGTGGTTTATGTCTTTTGTTTTGAGATCTACCTCGGTTATTATCACCTCTGTAGTTATTGTTACCTCTATTGTAACCCCTATTTGGGTTTGAGTCATAGTTCCCTTGGTTACCATTATCATATTCATTATAATGAGTATCTCTGTAATTATGATCTTGTTGACTCCAAGACGGATAACCCTGATAGTTTCTATAATTACTTCCTCTACGGAAATTCCTATAATTATGACCACCCTGTGTCGAGAGCTATCAGCTCGTCTCCAGTTCTTTGAAGAAGAACCCTGAAATGATTGGTTACCTTGGTTTTGATAACTATTATGGTTACCTTTTTTATCAAATCTGTTTTGAGGTCCTGAAATCTGTGTGAATAATTGGGATTGTATGGTGTTGCTGAAGCAACTGGCATACTCTCCTTAATCTTAGTGTTGCCAAAAGTCACGTCGGGGTGTGCAGTGACATATTGGGAACAATATTCTTCCATTTCTTTTAGAGATTTGGGTTTACGCTCATGTATAAATTCAAGGAAAGGTTTGTTCACACATGACATAATCTTATCTCTGAGCAACAAATCCATAAGTCCTTCATACGTTTTTTCTGTTTTGGAAAGCTCAATCCAACGATCAACTGTGAGACGTGCCTTTGCAGTGAATTCTGAGAATTCTACACCCGTCTCAGGCACCATCGTTTAAATAAAAGGCGATAGCCTTCCTCACTTAGCTGATATTTTTTTATCAAAGCCGCCCTAATGACATCATAATTATCCTTATCTGCTTCTCCTACAAGGCATAATCTAGTCAAAGATTCACCTTTCAAGTTTTCTGATAATTGATTAGCGTATTGTGATTTATCCACATTATGTGTACGACAAGAACGTTCATATCTATCCAGCCAGAATGTAATATCGTCACTGGACTGATTGAACGGTGGAACCTTAACCTTGTAAGTAGAAGGTTTACCATTACCACTAGATGCCTGATTAACATTACTCATACTTGTCAATCTCAATTTCTCCAACTCAAATTCATGTTCTCTTATTGCTTTTTTCTCTTCAGCATCTAATCTTTTTTGTTCAGCCTCCCTGTCTAATTTTTTTGTTCAGCTTCCCTGTCTAATCTTTTTTGTTCAGCAGCAGCTTCTCTTTCTAATTTTTTTTGTTCAGCTTCAAATCTCCTTTCTTTTTTAAGTTAGCAGCTAGCTTCTCTTTCTAATTTTTTTGTTTAGCTTCAAATTTTCTTTCCTCTACTTGCATCTGCAATTTTTTTTATTCAGCAGCAGCCTCAGCTTCTCTTTCTAATCTTTTCTCTTCCGCCATAGTTTTTCCTTCTTCTGCAGCTAATTCTGCAGCTAATGCTTTGTCATATTGAGCAACTGCCCATTGTTCTAATTGTTGACCAGTCTTATCAAGGGCTTTCCCTTGTGTAATGAAGTATTCTAAAGTAGACATGATGTCTAACAATAATACTAATCACCTGAACCAATAATAATACCACAAGTTCTCAATGACTTGATTAATCAGTATACTATCCCAATATCTGTGGGTCACAAGCCTTTATAAGGTCTTGTATAATAGTAATAATAATCAGGTACTGGTTTATACCATAATCCAAGTGCAGTGCACAGGCAATAGTGGCTTATGAAATATACCTATATAAAACATATGTCAACCAACAGAATACATAAAGTACAAATAGGACTGACAATACAAGAACGTTTGCAGAAATCAAAATAAATCAAATAGGGAAATCAATGAAAGTAATCACTGAATCTGCAAAGAATAACAACACAAATGAAGTCACAGTATATGAATATAAATTGTGAATAGAACTAAATAAGGAAGAAAGGTGAGACCACAAATACAAAACGAAAATCGAACAAAACTAAAGAACAAGAAATATACAAAATTAAACAACAATGATGGGTAATCAGGTCATCACAGCTAACACAAATAGCAACTAGTTGTTGCAAGCAAATTTCCAATTAAGGAAATTGACCTAAAGAAAACGCCCACAATCGACCCTCTATGACGTGGGATATTCTGTTGTGAGGACACAAAATCCCCCAACCTAAAGACAACCCGCTGACATATAAACTAACATACTATACAAACAAATAACATGTAAACATAAATATATAAATTATGTGTATGATAGTATGTGTTGCAAAATAGGCTCAGTTTTACAGTAATGGCAAAGTTATTCTTATAAAAATAAATAAACTGCCACTTTATTGAATTACAAATTTCTGGCCTTAAATATTAAAAGTTCAACACAATAGCAGAACATAAGAAGAGCATCGTTGAAAGTAGGGTTTTTTTTTATGTT